>JAKUCV010005276.1:0-47974 GCA_028386065.3 Turnera subulata
GGGGAGTGTCATCTTCTTCATCATCCCAATCATCTCCAAAATCATCATCTTCGTCCCCATCATCATCAAAATCTGCTCCATTTATGTAACCATCAATGTCAGAGTCAGACCAATCTTCACTCTCCTCGCCTTTTTCATCTTGTTGGTCATCAGTTCCATCTTGTTCATCTCCATCTTTCTTCACCCTCCTTGGGAATCTGGGAACATCAACAAGAGAACGGAGCTTCTCTTTTATGAGCAACAACCGGTCCTTGTCCTTCAAATGAGAATTCTGATAAGCTTCCCTAAGAAAAACAGAGTCCCTAGATCCTTTCTGAGACACGTAAAACATGTCAGGATGCCTTATCAGCATCCCCCTAACCTGCTGCGAGAACCTAAACTCCTCTCGAAAATGAGTAAGGTGATCCACGAGGGTCCTCTTCTCCAGAGTGAGACTCAAAATCTCATGCACAACCCCGCAGGCATGCTTTTCCTTCTCTGCCGACCCTGATCTCAAATGGGAAAAATCTGCATAAGGGGATATGTAAGGCATCTCCCTGAACCTGGAAATCCTTCTCAATTCACCCCTGGAAAGCTGTAGACCCTTTGGCAGCTGTACCCTGTTGAACTTGAGTGGTCTATCAATGATCAAATCTCTTTCTTGCATCTCTCTAGCCTGCCTCTCCTCTTCAGACAATTCGAAAGCCGACACTGCAAGCTCAGGATCCCAATAAGTCAACTCCAACGCAGGTCCCCGCCCAGTTTCAACAACCGTAAAGTATTGCGGGTATCTATGACAAATCGTATCACGGAACTCCACAGGCAACCCAAGATCAGTCATCAAATGGGCTATTTTCTCCAACAAAATCCGCTTCTCCAACGACATCATCAACAATTTCCTCAGTTTAAGAACAAGCAAATCCTCCATCTCATTCCTAACCCTTAACTCCTCAAAGTAAAGCCTTTCTGCCTCCGGTGTCATCTTAAACTTCAGGCAATAAGCACCTTCTTCCACAATCTGAAATACAGCAGGGAACCTCTTCAACAAGGCAATAAACCGCCTCCTTCTGTCGAGCCCCAGTTCCCTCCTGAATTTACCCAACTGCACAAGCGACATAGTCCTATCAGGCTGATTCACCAGAATCTTTCTTATCTTCAACACCAACTTCAGCTTCTTGTCCCTCTGGATCACATTATCCAAAGGTCGCTCCTTTCTCCTCTTCACAACAGCTCTAACCGGTTCAAAGAAAGGGACTCTAGTGGTGGTTCTTCTCAGATCACCACCACCACAACCATTTATGTCTTGGAAAGCCAAGCCTTTACCCCAAAACTGAGACTTTTCTAGTTGAAATTGCGAAAAGGAGACGTGGGTTTTTACAGAAAGTTTGTGCTTCTCAAGGAAATGAGGACTTTGAGATACAAAAAGAGGTACAGAACTAGAAAATGAACCGCTGGAAGAGGCGAGGATAAGCTTTGGTTCCATTTCTTTTAGTAGGTTCTCTATAAGGTGGAGATAAAACTGATACTCAAGAGTATAAAATTAAGCAGACCATATGAGCTAGTAGAACAAGAAGAAAAAAGTACCTACTTGGGTCTCTCTCACCAGATATGGAGGCCAAGCAAGATCGAGAGCCTCTGGGTTTATCACACCAAAGCAAAAACCCTTCAAGCAGATTTTTTTTCCCTCTCTTATCTACTGAAAATTAAAACACAACCGATTTGTTTTGTTCTCACAAAAAAGAAAAAAAAAGAAGATTGGGCCTCCCGAGTCCAATGCGCGGCCCAACTGTTCGAAATCAGCGACACGTCGTCTAGATTACATCTGCATCAGTTTACTGCACTGTCGCTATTTTCGCTCTCGTCTTCTTCTTCTTTTAGCCGATCATTTTCTTCGCCAGAGCTCCGCCGTGACTCGGGGAATCACAAAATGGCGAAGAGGCGAGTCGACCGCCGAGTCGCGCCGAGTCCAGACATCCGTCAAGGCCGAGCCGATGCCTCCGTCCGGGCTAACCAGTACAGCGAGTCGGCAGCTTCGGACAGGAAGCTCATCGCCATTTACGTCTTCTTCTTCATCGTACTCCCCGCCGTATCCGTTTTCGTGTACGTTACTAGATACGGTCCAAATACTAACGCAAAGCCGCGACAACCGACGCAAAACCTCGTCAAAACTGACCTGGATTACCAAGAAATACTCCGGGTAAGCACTCTTAGTTGACTCGCTAATTTTTAATTTTTTAAAAAAAAAAATATTAAAATGATCGAAGTTTTTGAAATGTTTCAGGAGAATTCAAGGGTTTCAAAGAATGAATCTCACCGACATTACACGTATCCGGTGTTGGCTTACATTACTCCGTGGTAAGTGACTTGAAAGTTTGGAGCTTGATGATAGTAGTTTATTTTGTGTGTGTGTTAGTTACTGCCACTGTTAATAAGTGCTCTTTATTGTACTGAATTTTGAAGGAATTCTAAAGGGTATGACATAGCAAAGCGGTTTACCAATAAGTTCACGCATTTATCCCCTGTCTGGTATGATTTGAAGAGGTATGATAAACTGGAGGTTTGATGTTTTTGTTTAATGAGTATGCTTTTGAGTGTGTGATTTGATGGGGATTCCTGGTATCTGTAATGCCAGCCAAGGTTCCGGCTTGGTTATGGAAGGGAGGCATAATGCCGATCAAGGTTGGATTTCGGAACTTAGAAAGAATGGAGATGCTCTGGTAAGTTTAAAGAGTAGTGTTCTTTGTGTTTGTTTCTGGAATTGATGAGTTTTGTTTCTGGTGATTATGGGAAAAATGAAATAGCTTGCTAGTAGTTCTTAACTTTTTGAATGAAAGTCACTTGAACGTTTATCTTCTATTGTCTGGAATTGGGTGGGATTCTACAAATTGTAAGTCTCGTTTACTAGTTCGCTGAAGTTTTGTGAATCCTGATTTGTGAAGGTCTTTCAAACCTGCTAGTACAGTATGAAGCTACTTGTTATGGTAAATTAGCCTTTTATTTTGTAGGTATTACCTAGGGTCGTGTTGGAAGCTTATCCTAAAGAGCTGCTTGGCAAGAAGAATTTGAGGGAAAAAGCTATTGACATTATAGTATCAGAGTGCAAGTAAGTCCTGTTTATTTTCAGAATTTTCAGCTATAACCACCCCCTGTACTTTGGCTGAAAAACCACAAGCTAGTATCTTTTTTCTCTAAATTTCTCTTGGTTGTTGATCCTTCATTATTTGTAGGGAAATGCAATATGATGGAATCGTGCTCGAGTCCTGGTCAAGGTGGGCAGCTTATGGAATCTTGCATGATCCCCAAATGAGGAATAAGGTGAATGTTGTCTTCTCATCTAATTTCGTAACTGCTAGTGTCATACTATGTGGAAGCATACTATCTAACGAGCCGCCATCACTCTTTGCATTCTTTATAATTTTACATAAATTGATCAGGAAAGAGCAATCCCTTCTACATTGGTGTTTGCCCCCAAAACCTTCGTTCAGCGGTTATGTATACATGGAACTTGGTCTATATGTGTATTGGTTTATGGGTTTCATAATGAGTGGCTACTGGAAGATCAACTATCAGCATAGTTTAGGTCTTTCAATTGATGGGCTGTTGACAATTCTTTCTATGTTTGCAAGCTTAGGCACTACAGTTTATAAAACAACTTGGCCATGCATTACATTCTGTCAGCTCTGGAAGGAGCAATAAGCAACCTTTACAGCTGGTCTATGTTATTGGCCCGCCACATTCAGAGAAGCTTCAGGTTCATGATTTTGGCCCAGAAGATCTTCAGAGCCTGGGTGATGCTGTAGATGGTTTCTCACTTATGACCTATGACTTCTCGGGACCTCAAAATCCTGGTCCAAATGCCCCTTTGCCGTGGATCCAGTTTGTCCTGCAAGTTCTCCTTGGTAGTACTGGGAAGGGTGGTGTAACCCCAGCGTATAAGATATTTCTTGGCATTAACTTTTATGGAAACGATTTCATGCTCTCAGAAGGTACTTTATGCTTCTTTTATTTCTTGCTTTTAAATGCCGTTTAAGTCTATCTGAATGATACATATGGAAGAATTGCCTGACTGCCACAGCTTTGGAGAAAACCTTTGGGGTAATGAGTAGAATCCTGATTGGGTGTGTCAAGGAAAAAAAATAATGATATTAAAGAAGAAAGTGATAAGAGATGAAATGCCTGAGGAACCATTTTCTCCTGTTGTTGGTATGTTTAGTATGGGTGGTCGATGTTTTGAATTGCTGGATACCATTCAACACTAGCACACACTAATTATAGATCATGGACTCATAGGTTATCTTGGGATCCTTTTGCATTTGGAAGTTCATTCTCTGATCATGTTGCAAATATTTCCAAAGTCATAAGCGTCTTTAACTTCTGGTTAGTTACCTTTTTCATTTCTTCGAAGATATTAATATGAGGAATAAACCGCAGGATCTGGTGGTGGTGCCATAACTGGACGTGATTACCTTAAGCTACTGGAGAAGTATGAGCCTAAATTGCAGTGGGAAAAGAACAGTGGAGAGCATTTCTTCCTCTATGTTGATGATGACCACATAAGTCATGCAGTATTCTACCCATCACTGACATCAATATCTATGCGTCTAGAGGAAGCTCGACTAAGGGGGACTGGTATCTCAATATGGGAAATTGGGCAAGGTCTTGACTACTTTATGGATCTTTTGTAAAAAAAAAAAAACAATTTTTGCAGTGTACCATAGTAATTTTTCGTCTTCTGAATGTGGTTAGTGTAACCCCTACGGTTATTTCAGTATGAGTTTAGAGGAAGCTTTGTCATTCGACGAACAGGCATATATGAAGGGCTAAGAGTTGCCTGATTTAGGACATGTTTTGCTCGTCTTGGTGTTGCTTTTCCAGGAGAATCCTACGATCGTTTCTAAGTCATATTACATTACATCGTAAAGAATCCTACTGATTGCAGTAAAGAATTGGAGGAATGATGATTAATAAAGATCACAGTAAGATAAACGGTAGTTGAGTTTCTTGGCTGCAAACTGGACACGAATAAGAGACCCTGGTAACTAGTCTTGTGTACTAATGCTTGGAGTACGTACAAGTTGTTTCCAGATTTGTACTAGCCCTAGATTAATTTGCTTTTCTACTAAATTTGTCCCCCTGTTATTCGCAATATTGAGCATGCCTAACCCTCTTCTTTCGTTTCATGTTACTTGGGAATTCATGAATACGAATTGCTGTACTACTACTGTGTTTTTTTGTTTTTTTTTTGGACATCGCTGTGTACTACTGTTTAAGCTTCTACAACAAACTCCTTTTCATTTCTCGGCCACACAATCTCAGTGTCATAAAAGTCATCAAGCCATCAAGAGCCCTGGTGCGTATCCACGTGTCATCCAGTGAGTGGCAATGAAATCCATCTTTATGCCACGCCAGCATCTCCTCCCCACTGGGGGCGCCCCAGCAAATTGCACCCCCCTGGCGCTAAGGCTTTGCCATCCATTGAGTCATCCTAACACAGAACAAAACAAAATCCTGCACAATAAAAGTTCCATCACTCATGGTGGTTCGAGCTTTTGCATCATCATTTCACTAGAGCCTAACTTTGTCATCAGGGAAATAAAAAAAAAGCTATGCAATGGAGACCTTCAATGCAACTAGCTTGACACCAAAGCCAATATCTGTCCTCTGTGAGAGAAGAACAGAACACAGGAAATCCACATCACTCCTCCAGCCTTCAACTTCACCCCCGAAATTTTCATGCTCTGCTTCTTTAACAACGTCAGGTGTACAAGAATGCTTATCCAGGACTTTCCAGGGAGGTGTGGCGCTGCTATCTTCACTTCTTGGAACAGGCGTAGCTAAAGCTTTAACATACGAGGAAGCATTAGAGCAGACAGTAGGGAGCTCCCCAATTGATGAGTTTGATGCAAGTGGAATCCTTACTAGTGTTACCAGTTTTGCAGCAGATAACCCTACTGTTGTAGCAGGTGGAGTCACTGTCTTGGCTGTTCCATTGATTTTGTCTCTGGTACTTAACAAGCCCAGCAAGCCATGGGGTGTTGAGTCTGCCAAGAAAGCTTATGCTGTGTTGGGTGAAGATAAAAGTGCTCAGTTGCTTGATATCAGAGCGCCTGTGGAGTTGAAAAAAGTAGGTAGTCCTGATGTGAAAAGTCTTGGTAAGAAGCCTGTGGCTATTGTTTACAAAGGTGAAGATAAGCCAGGTTTTCTGAAGAAGATGGCTTTGAAGTTCAAGGAACCAGAGAATACCACATTGTTCATTCTAGACAAGTATGACTTTTGGACTTCGTTATTTATTTCTCCAACATTTGAGTTGCAAGCTGGGTAGATGATGGGAATATCTTTGATTCTAAGTTGGTGACTAACTGTGCTTTGTGAAATTTCTTGCTTAATGAACTGATAACAAGTAGTATTTAAAGAACAAGAATTGGGATGATCTGGAAAAGAAAGAATCTAAATCATAAAACTTTGCGTTGTGTTCTCTTTTTGGTGAGTTCATTGCAAAACAAGGGAATTAGATTACACAATGCGATTTATTCTATGAGTAAAAGCTGCCATATGATGCTAATGCTCGGCTTAAACTCATGATGAAAGCCAGATTTGACGGGAACTCTGAGCTGGTTGCGGAACTAGTCACTGCAAATGGATTTAAAGCTGCTTATGCGATAAAAGATGGTGCAGAAGGACCCCGGGGATGGCTGGTACTTACTGATCTTTCATTGCTCCTAGTTTATTATAATCTTTTTGCCTTCCTTGTACCAAGCTTATTTGATCCAGAAAGCAACTAGCAAATTTGAGATGGATTGCCATATTGCAGAGTAGTGGTCTTCCGTGGATAGAACCAAGGAAAGCATTGAGTCTGGATTTCAGCAGTCTCTCTGACAGTATCAGTGATGCTTTCGGGGTATGTACTCTTGGTTTTCATTTTTTGTTTTTCAATTTAGCAAAAGCTGGTGACTTTTGCAAACCATTTTATGATTTTTCCCCTGATGCTTCTGAAAGTAGACACAATTGTAGTAGTATTTGATGTGAGAAACGGTGTAGAATTTGAGTTATTCTGCAAAGGAAGTTGCACATCATGTAGTTCGGGGTAAGAGGGTCACATAATCTGCTGAAATAAGAATCTTTTATTTTAGATGACCACTATGAGGGGATCTTTATTTGAAATATCCATAAGAAAGATTGCTATATGAGTAGCAGATTCATTGGCTCAAGGAACTTGAACTTCTCTAAATAACTGCACTCGTTAGGCATGATATACTTCACAGCTATTGGACTGGCACTAGTGGATGGCCGCCAGGTTCAGCGATTGTGGTGATAAGAAATGGACCTATTGGGAGATTTTCACTTGCTGGTCTCTAACTACTTGTATCATACCAAACCACATAGGCAATAAGAAACCCTGGTGATCAATCGGCAGTATAATTTAGTAGATCTCTCCACAAAGCACCGACAACTGCCAAGCTGCAAATCTTTTATCCAAGAAACCATCTTTGATGTGATGTTGTTCCTTTTCTTCGTGGTTTTAACATCATTGCTAATATGCTACTGGAATCTGTTGCAGGAGGGCTCTAATGCTGTACCAGCTACTCTAGCTGTTGCAGCTGCTGCTGGCTTAGGTTTATTGGCATTTTCAGAGGTTCAGTTGTGCCCTATTTACCCTACTGACTTTCTTCAATATTTTATCAAATCGCTGTTCCCAATTTTCCAATTTTACACATTACATGCCTTAATAATTACCAGGTTTGGTGCTTTTATTACAGATAGAAACAATTCTTCAAGTGTTAGGCTCAGCCGCAATCATTCAGTTTGCAAGTAAGAAACTCTTATATGCGGAGGCAAGTCTCTGAAACTGTCCATACTAGGATACGCTTTGCATCAATTCTACTGATGGGAAGTGTTTTGTCGTCTTGGTTGAGCATAAATGTAGCATCCAGCATCATAGTGAGGATGGTTGAGACTTTGGTGCATTGAAAACAAAATCCTGATATACTACATGAATTTTTATTGTAATAGCACACTGTGATGAAGCATCCTACTGGAACTTTCCATCTCAACCATGATGCAAAACTCTGTCGTAATGTGATTATTACACATACCAGCGTCTTATTTCTTTGCTTTCCATGTCAGGACCGGAAGACAACTTTGAAACAAGTTGATGAATTCGTGAACACCAAGGTTGCACCTAAGGAGTTGGTTGATGAGATAAAGGTTGTTCATCCTATGATTTTTCTACTTGGGAAGTATTTCATTGATCTTATTTTTGGAACCTTGGCAGCTGCTCATAGTTTGCATCTTTCTGATTCTTATTCTATTTTTCCATGATTACTTGGTAAATATCAGCAAATTGGAAAGGCTCTTCTACCACCAACTACTACTAGTAAGGCTCTTCCTGCACCCACAGAGGCCAGCTCCGAACCTGCTCCTTCCAACAGTACTGTAGAAAAGCCAGAACCTTCTCCCCAAATCAATTCAGTGCCACAAACAGAAGTTAAAACCGAGCCGGTTGCTGGAATTTCAAGGCCACTTTCACCGTATTCAGCAGTAATACTTTACTCCCATTGAGCTATAGTTTTCTACAAAATTTCCCTCTTGGGGTTTGAAGTCTATAAACAGGTTGCCGGTGCATAATTTATGTGGTTTGCATAACTACTGACAACAGGTTGCTTTCCTTTTATTGCAGTATCCAGATCTCAAGCCTCCAACATCTCCATCCCCATCACAACCTCAAGGCCAAATAAATTCAATGTCTCAAACAGAAGTCAAAGCAGAATCAGTTTCTGGAATTTCAAGCCCGCTTTCACCATATCCAACTGTAATACCATACTTCCATTGCACTATAATTTTCTAGAAAATTTCCCTATAGTTTGTACACCTTGACTTCAAGGTTTATAAACAGTTTTATTGTGTATAATTCCTTTGTCTTGTCTAACTACTAACAACAGAGCACCTTCCTTGTATTGCAGTATCCAGATTTGAAGCCTCCAACATCTCCATCTCCATCACAACCCTAAAGTTATTGGTTTAATCATGTCACAATTGTCTTTCTACGACGGGCAACTACTACCCTGGAGATAGCTAGAGTCATGTTTGCAAAGCTGTGTGATCATTCTCCTAATAGATAAAATTGCCATGGCATTTTGGATCGTGGACAAAATTATAGTCTTGAAGAGGATAGATAATTTGTGCTCTGCCTCAACCATCCCAGTTGTGTTTGTCTTTACTCTTCATAGTTTATGGATCCTTTGTACAAACAGTTCAAGGATTAACACTATGTTTCATGCAATAATGTTGTTTTCTCTTGGTTTTCTTTTGTTTTCGTTTTCTAGTTAATAAACATTTTATCTAGATTTAGAGCTCGATGTCATGTGTACAATAATTGTGGAGACATTAAAAGAGTAGTATTGTCTTCCTTTCTTTCCTGAATTTTCACTCAACAATCAACATGCATATTCTGGTACACCTACTTACTTACCACCTTACCGAGACCATGACCATAAGATTCCCAACCAAACGCTAAACTCATTAATGTACGTCCTTACGGTCATAACCAAGAGGAAAAAAAAAACCTCAAATAGGTTTTTGAGATGCTAGCATCTAATGTCATACAAACAAGTCAACATTTTTAATTCCATTGTTTGGGTGTTTGTTTAATTGGATTTTTTTTTCTTTTGAACATCATTGTTTAACTAGATCCTTGAGACAAGGTTGTTGACTTGATTAAGGAGAGGGAAGTTGTTTCCGTAAGAAAAGGAGAGGGTTGTTGTTAATTGTTAATATGTTATGATGGTACTCCTAGTCGTTTATGTAGTACTCCCTCCGTTTCTTTTTAATTGACGTTTTAGCAATTGGTATTTGTTTCAAATTAATTGACGTTTTGCTATATCCAATGCATGTCAGATTTCTTTTTTCTTATTTACCCCCTAGGGATAGGACCTATTAAATAGGATAGTCTTTGATAAGTTGGCAAAGTTATCTTAAATAAATAATTAATGAAAGGGTTAATTTAGTCTATTTATCATAAGTTTTACTAGAATCAAAATTAATGAGTGGTTTCTTAATCTTTGTGCCAAAACCTTAAACGTCAATTAATTTGAAATGGAGGGAGTAGTTGTATTCAATCATGTGGGACCAGTATCCCATTTCTTAAGTGTTTGAGACTAGTTATTATTAATGAAGTAAAAAGTTGGAAGGAGCATCATTAAAAAAAAATCTAATTTTTAAAAATTATGCAATTATTAAATTAGTATTCATAAAATATGTTCTAAGATTTAAAAAAAAATTAGTCTAACGGTAGTGGGTTGACTCCTATTGCATTGTCTTCCCTACCTTCCCGGGACTGAATTATCATCCATAATGGTCTGAAATTAATGTTGGTGTCGATATCGATGATGTTGGCATTGACATCCGGATGAACCAATCGATATTATCCAAATCAATATTGTTACAATCCAAATAAAGCAATAACAGAAGGCTTTTACAGCATATAGTTCCAAAACATATTGGTGAGAACATAGCATTTGTATTCCTGAAGAATTTCTTAAGCAAATTCCATCCTAAAAACTAGATATTTAGAAAGAAAGATCATTGCAATTATCTATACTATATATAAAAGCACGAAGTCTCAAATTTTGCTAAATAGAAATACGAAAATACCCTTATCTTTACAATTATAATTGATGGCTTAATAGTCATTTAAATTTTTTTTTCTTAATGATGGAAAATTGACTCTTGATGACGGCAAGCAAATTGATTAATGACGGCATTTGAAATTCCAAAACAATTCAATTGTAAGGAATTCCATTGTAAAACGGATTCCAAAAGAGTTCAATTGTCAGACGGACTCTACCAAGGAATTCAATTGTAAACGGATTCTACCAACACTTTTCTCAATACCGACTGTTTAGAAATATCCGACCTCCCATTCCTTTCCTGTGAAATCATGGCAAATTAGTAAAAAGACGGCAACCCATAACATTGGAAACAATAAGAAAACACAGACCAATCCCTTAAATTTGTAAATTCAAAGAGAAAACAAACTGGTATCTCTCTAATTTCAGGAGAAATGAAGACCCGAGGCTCATTAGAACACATAAATAATATATCATCTGCCTGAAATTTTGCAACATCGAACAAATTACAACACAAAAGTGCGTAAAAACACCAAATGACATACAAACGCAGTACAACCCCCATACACATAATTAAGCATATGATACCAATAATGAAAGACAGGAAAAGGGAAACCAAAAGGGCAACTCAACAATCTTCCCAAGGCAAAGTAGGGCTAGGGTAACCAACAACCAACCAAGGTTTATTGTGCATCTTATGAGGCATCAAGAGTATAAAGAATATGGCATGCACCGCCGTTATTAATGTAAGAATGGGGCAGCAAATGACCCAAGCAGTTTGCAAACGGCTCAAGGCTTAGCTCGATGACAAGTCACCCGAGCTTGGTTCATTGTCTTAACGAGTCAAGCTGTGAGCTTGTCTATAAAAAAACTCAACACTTAATGAGGCAAGACCGAGCTTGGTGAAACTCAACTCATTTAGCTTGTGAGCATGGCTTGTTTAGGTTCTCGTTAGGAAACCCCTTAGCTCGGCTTTGCTTAGGCACATTAAGAAGCTCCTGAAAGATTCATCAATCATGTAAAAATAATGTAAAAAAACTATTAAGCTCATAAATTTAATTTACTTGGGTTTGAACCTTAGATGAGCAATCTCAGGATTATTAAGTTGCTTAAAATTTAAAAATTGTTAATGCTTCTAATTTTATATTGTATGATAGTTAAAGTGTTAGCTGAAATATATAGTTTTTACACAAGCATAACCTGTAGTTTAGCTAGTTTATGCCTCACTACAACCTACTAAATGAACCATAAGCCTACAAAAATCTTAACAAGCCGAGCTTGAGCTTGAGCTTTTTTTTTTTATTTAAAAGTATGCTTAAATAAGAGTATGCTTACCGAATACAATTGTATTCTACTTACGGCAAATACAACCAGAGTTGAGGTGAAGAAATACAATACAGATTATTTAAGTTCACTTGGATTCTACCCATAATAATCAGTTCCCCAAGTGATCATAACTCCTGGAAATTTGACGTAGATCTCCTGAAAAAAAAGGGGTGAAGATTATGGAAAATTGAGGTGAAGATCAGCATCGTATCCCACTTGGTAATTTTCTTCTTTTCCTTTTTTAAAAAAAAGGTTTTGTCCATATACATAAATTCATCGTTTAAGGTTATAACTCTTGCTCCTATATACAAAAATTGATAGCTTAAGTAAAATTCCATGGGATTGGATAATTAAGCAAACACTGAAACCAGAGATGAAAATATAGAAAATTAATTCAAAACCTGCATATGTGAAGGAATTATTGAATAATTATCACATTACACATACAAGTTAAAGACTCTACATGCGTAAAAGAATTACTGAAAGAAAAACATGACAGCGAGGTAGGATAAAGTACAGAGCGAGTTTTATTTTACCAACAACAGCAAAATACCCGTAGCAAAATATGTTTAGAGAATATTGCAACTACATGCCCAGGATACAGGCTTTACCAATAGAATCTAGCTACACAGCTAATAACCAGACCATATAATCCAAGACAAGTATCCCACAAGAATTATGGGGTCATCATCCGCAGACATATGGATCCCATGAGCAATATACATAAATGCCTTTCACAATTAAAAATTACAACAAAACCACACACCAACCAGTCCCTTTGTATCCAACAAGTTAATTAACATCATTCCATTATCACACCATCACAAGAGCAAAAATAAGTGAACTGAGAAACAAAAAAAGCAAAATAATAGACCTGCATATAATTTTGCTCTTACTGTAATTGAAATTCCATAGGATGGGATTCGATAGATTGTTCTCTTAGATTGCTATACATATTTAAAGACTGCCCAAGATATTACAACTCGCTATATACATATTAGCCTTTTAAAAAGTAGCTACGTGCATATGGTATATGATCAAAATTAACATTGTTCTTTCACTTCGAATGCTGCCTAAATCGAAATAATCGAAATTGTATTATTTCGCTCTAAAGAAGGTTGCTTAATTAATCATTGAATCTTTGATTATTTACATCTATTTTCTTTACAGCCCGTACGAGATCATACTCATATTTGTTATGGCTCCCCAAAAAAAGAAGAGAAGTTCCTATAATTTGTTTACCCACCAACAAGGAGAAGTAATTATCGCAACGAATATACAAAATACAAAGAAGAGGAATTTTGCCAATGTCTCATGTAATGAATCAAGTTCACAAAATAACAATCAAGACAACAAAAAAAAAGAGGACGGAAAAAAAGGACAAAATCTCGAATTATTCCTCAAAGCCTTATCTACCCCCATATAAATACCAAGGTTAGTAAATATTATAAATTGTTTATTTTTTTGGATTTGATTATTATGAACTTTAATATTTCGTTTACATATATATATATTTATAGACTTAACTGTATAAGAAATTGCTAATATAATTTATTCTTTAATTGGTTCAGGAATCACAGAGTTTCGTCCAGCATGTTCTTTATCACACAAACTTGCAAATGTTCCGACCTGTGCATATTGTGGTGCTAAAAAATTTGAATTCGAACCGGTTTCATTTTGTTGTGGTAATGGAAAAGTGCATTTATCTTCACCAAAATATGAAGATGATTTATATAATTTGTTTACCTCATTAACACCAGAATCTCAAGAGTTCCGAACAAATATTAGAGCGTACAACAATATATTCTCATTTACATCTTTCGGTGTTAACTTAGATAAGGAACGTGCATCGTCCAAACAAGGAGTGTATACATTCAAAATACAAGGCCAAATTTATTATAATTTGTCGGGATTGGTACCGACAGAAAGCACCCCCAAATATTTTCAGCTTTACTTTTACGATACTAACAATGAGTTGCAAAACAGGATGCAAATCATTAAAGATGCCAACTTGAATGAAAGTATCGTGAAGAAGTTGATGGATATTTTTGAAGGAAATCCTTATGCTCAATTTCTGAAAACATTAAAAGATTTTCCTTCTTTTGAAAAGCTTCATATACATATCCATACGAATTCATCTCTTGATCAGCGTGTATATAATGCACCTCCATCAGAACAGATTGTTGTAATATGGATTGAAGGTAATAATGCTAATGTACCTTTTGAGAGAGATATTGTAGTTCATGTTCATTCTGGACAGAAACATACGGTGAAGCATTACTACAGTTGTTATGACGCATTGCAATATCCTCTATTGTTTCCGAAAGGAGAAGTTGGTGGGCATCAAAATATCAAGAAAAGAAATCAAGTGAATGGTGGATCTAGAAGTAACACAGTTGACAATAATAACGTTGGCCCTGTATTTTCGTCTGCTGATGAAATATTTGAACGAGAAGATCAAGGTATGAGAAACAATTATCTCCTAATATTTTTTTATATTATTATATTTTAAAAGAAAAAGGAAAAAAATCACATTCATAATCAAAAGAAACAATGCCATAGCTTATATACTACTATTATTATAATTAATATTTGAACGATATGTTACTAATTTTAAAAAAAACAATGTTAGCATATTATTATTATTGGTGATTGTTAGTATAAATAATTAGAATTTACATTATATTTTTTTTTAAAAAAAAACTTCTCATATTCACATTTTTAAAAGAAAATACCATATCACGTGCATCGCACGTGCACAAAAACTAGTGCACCTAAAAGTATAAAAAAACTAAAATTACTTCGATATAAAGAAAAAAAAGGGAAACGGGAGGCATTTACTGTTAGTACTGTGGTTTTGAATAAAAAAAAGGATAGTAGGGAAGTATAAGCAATTAGAAGCGCAATATAAGGTTCTCTAAGAATAGCTAGCGACAGTAAAGGGGAGAGGGACAAGGCTTTGAGTGATAAGGATCATTACAAGGTCAAAAGCAAAGAACTTCTTATACGCTGTAAACCCTACAACTCAAGCTAATGCACAACAATAAGGCATTGTTCATTGTTTTAATTTTACCAGTTCTTGTCATATTAATATCATTGTTTTCAGGTAGAGCTTGAGGTTAGATTTCCTGATGAGGGATCCACTACCTTTGCTTTGATGGAATTGGGGAAGCACATTGGTAAGTTACTTTATTTTAGTTTTTTGTTTAGTTTTGAGATGTATTGCATTATTAGTTAAGTTTTAAGTTTTTAAGTTCTGTGCTTTTTTTTTCCAGGCCCAGCAGAATCAAGTGATTCAATTTTCAGAACGATAGATAAATCCTCTTTGGCTATCTCTGGTTTTTGGGATAGCAAGAAGCTGCAGGCCATTCTACACGAGTACAATGGATTCTTTTAAAATACTTTCCCAGGACGTGTTTTTATTTACTAAAATCTAGGGTTCTTGTTTTTTGTTCGTCGTTGTTGATTTGGTTTATTCTGTTTTTTTCTAAAATCTAGGGTTCTTGTTGTTAATTTGGTTTCCTTTTCTTTGTTCGACGGACAGCCATGGAAGACGACAACGAAGATAAAGGCATCGTCGAATACAAGAGATTTTGGTCTTCCATTTGCTTACACTTTCCTACATTCTTTTTTTTTTTTGCAATTTTGCACCTAAAAATAAACTTTGAATTTTTTACAAAAATTAAAACTAAAATCACTTAGTATTCATGTATTTTAGAAAAATAATTGAAACATTCCTTTTTTTTTCTTGTCTCAACGAGTATTCCTTTTCAAATAGGATTAACCATCTATTATCGACCTGAGTTGAGTCATGAGTTGGACTGTAGTGACATTTCTTTGCGTGGTCACATCTCCCCATCTCACCTACCAACCATTTCCCGCTTCCAAACTGATAGAATGTATAGATGTACAGTTCTATTTTTTCATAAATACCATTCCTTGTTCTAAATCAAGCCTCCTAGCTACTTGCTCGATTACCTGTCTTATTCTTTTGTGCTCTTCCTCCACAGAGATCACACATGTCTGCCAAAAAAGCAAGACGTTTCTGCTTGAAACTTCTTGGTATTCATGTCTTTCCTACTTCTATTTCTCTTTTTCTTCCACAATTTCCTCCTTACAAATTCTCTCAATCTCTTGGCCGCCACCCAAGAAGAATCTTTGGTATCCTTACCAGACCCTACTACATTATTTGCCACCAATACATGATCATCAAAAGGCGCTGAAAATTTGCCAACAGTTTAAACCCCATCTAAATGAAATTATAGTTATGAACTAACATGTAAACCCCAAAACTATGAAGTAGAAGATATAGAAGCAGCGCAAGATGTGGTGACATGGGTGCATCGCTCTCTCACAGCGAACTATGGCGACAACCTAGCTTGCCCGTGGCCTTTCATCTTCGGCATTGCGACCTGGCTGCTATGGAAGGAGAGGAACAACCACGCATTCGACACATCAAGTCCCACCAACAACGAAGCCAGCCTTAGTATGCATATCTCTCATTATGCATATTCTGTCTGGAAGGAGACCAACCAGGCAACCAGACTCCAAGTGGCGCCTACCATCGTCACCAAACCCATTGGATGGCTCGCGCCTGATCAAGGCGCACTTAAGGCGAATTCTGATGGCTCTTACTACCCCACAATCGGAAGCTCAAGTGTCGGGGGAGTGATACGAAATGCAGATGGACGTTGGATTCATGGATTCATACACAAACTTCGGCCATGTGGACCATTTATGGCTGAACTCTGGGCCGTTTATGACATACTCACTGTTGCCGCCGAGCTGAAACCGCGCATACTTGAGGTGGAAGTCGACAACATCGAAGTCGTTAATCTCCTCACAGAGAAGCATCAAAACCGCTTCAGCTCCATACCATTGATGGATTGCATTAGACACCTTATACAACAACCTTGGCAGGTGTCCTTCACCTATGTTTTTCGTGAATGTAATTTTGTAGCTGATAGCTTAGCTAAGAAATCACTCTCTATGGAGGAGGGCTTCCATGCCTATACCCAACCTCTTGACTTTTGTATGCCCGACGCCACAGGTGCTAAGGTTCCATGTGACTTCTTGATTTAATATATTATACGCACTTATTTTTGTAATTTAATGTTAGAAGTTTGGACATGAACCATCAAAAAGTTGCAACAGTTCGTCCATTCGATTGGACCAATTAATCCGGTCAATGTTCATCATAAATCAAGCCTCCTACTGCTTCAAACAACAAATCTGCAAAACACAATATTGAAAGACAAACACATTAAGGGAGCGAGAAGAAAAGAAATTAATGAGCATTCTAGTCAAGGCAACACATGCTTAATATTGTAGTCCAATACCATTGTGTGGTGTTCCAGAGTATCTTATAGCAGACAATTATTGAGAGAAATAATTAGGACCCAAAAAGTGAACCGACAGATCAATGTCAGTAGCCAATGGAAACAACAAAAGGTTAAGCTTTACAAAAAAGAAAAGGGTTAAGCCTAGCAAAATCAAACTGAGATCAGCGAAATTGAAAAGAAGCTAGAAACGCCGAATTGTACTAGAATTGAAAACGGTGAAGATAGAATTATGTATGTTTAAGTAAGGGTGATGATTAATGTGGATGTTGATGCACCAGTTGTATCTCTTCTTTTTGTGATGATAATTGTATCCACATTATCATCACAATTTGAGCCGTAAATTTGTACCGTAATTGCATTTTACTCCATCACAGTAGCCCTTTGATTCCCACAACACCAATTCTTCTAAGTTTTTTTTTTTAAAAATAAAAAAATCCTTGTTCGTATAAGAGTACCATCAGGTAAAGGAAAGATTGAAGAGCAACATCTAACTGTATGATATTCAATACTATCAAAACATACCATTTCGTATATACAACAATGTAACCTTAATATAGAAAAGAAAGAAAGAAAGGAAGTATCCCATTCACCCAAAAAAAAAACGTTTTAAAAAAAAAGTTACCGTGTACGGAAATATAAATAAATGCTCCTGCATTTATACGCCAACGGTTTAGTACACCCGCCCTCAATTTGTATATGTTCTCTCGATTCTATAATTGTTGTAGTGAATAATTGTCAAGGATATATCAACAAAACCAGATTATTTGTCGAAAACATCATTTCAAACGGTGACTGGATACAAGAACACCATTTTTTTTCCAATTCCACCTTAATATCTATCTTACTTCAAGTTTTACATTTAACTGTGTAGAAGTGCAAATGTCTTCAATTCATTTCCAAATCTTTTAGGCGCAAGATTGCAGGGGAAGTAAATTAACAAAAACCCTTGTGTCTTATCTCAATCCCCTTGATGGTCTTATCTCAATCCCGTTGATGATAATGCCACAGAACC
This sequence comes from Turnera subulata, assembly GCA_028386065.3. Lineage (NCBI taxonomy): Eukaryota > Viridiplantae > Streptophyta > Magnoliopsida > Malpighiales > Passifloraceae > Turnera > Turnera subulata. The sequence continues at coordinate 18,285 of JAKUCV010005276.1, forward strand.
GCGTCTCATAAATACTTTTGGCCTTCTTCAAGCAACAGTGTATAGCTCCATTGTATTGGTGACCAATGAAGAACTGCCCCATACTGATTTCCTTCCATCCATCTGGTCTCTCTTGAGGCCCCATAAGCATATCTTCAGGAGGGTCCAGCAATACACGACGACGCTTTACCCCATCAAGCTCTCGATCATCAAAATAAATGCTCAACTCTACTGGTATTGCTTCAAAACCATAACTGCAATCAGCCAATTTAAACACAAGATAGGCGGCATAAGTAGTTTGAGGGGACAATAGTTTACACTCCATCCTGCCTACAAAACCAAGTGCTGGCCCATATTTGAGCTCAGGCACGAGGGAAAACCTGCACATGTGTAATGAGTCAGCACAGTTAGGACATGTCAATAATAACGATGGCAGAACAAAAACATAAAACTGAACCTGCAAAAATTATGTTGCATGCAATGGGTAGGCACATAACTTCCAATACTGAGACATAAACATAAGGTATTGAAAGCAGTAACCTGGCCCCTTGTACAAAATTCCACTCCCAACCATCTCCGAGAATTGACCATACGGTAGGTGCTATCATGAAGCATCGTTTCCCAGTTTGTTTATCCAGTGTAAAGCACTGCTTCAGGCCAAAATGTATATTAACAAGGAAAAGAGATGTGAAAAAAAAACACACATGCATCTATGCAAGCCATAAGTAATTCTATAAAATTCTTGGGAAAGAGAGTGATCACAGAAGTTCAAGGGGGCAATCACTTACCATGAAACCATCATCTAAAAAGACAGCTTTATGACAAAGATAGAAATATTTTTGCTTTGCTGACTCGAAAATCAACGGCTTGAATGCAATGCTGAGAGATATAATCTCACTGCCTTCAGAAGGCATGAATCTGTCCCACAGAGCATTTGATTCTGCAACATCACGAATAGCACGACACACCATGGACAAGCTACAAACATCCCCAGGGGATGTGAATGACATGATGTGTTCAATGCACTCTATTGGCAGTTTAGAAATATCCGACCTCCCATTCCTTTCCTGTGAAATCATGGCAAATTAGTAAAAAGACGGCAACCCATAACATTGGAAACAATAAGAAAACACAGACCAATCCCTTAAATTTGTAAATTCAAAGAGAAAACAAACTGGTATCTCTCTAATTTCAGGAGAAATGAAGACCCGAGGCTCATTAGAACACATAAATAATATATCATCTGCCTGAAATTTTGCAACATCGAACAAATTACAACACAAAAGTGCGTAAAAACACCAAATGACATACAAACGCAGTACAACCCCCATACACATAATTAAGCATATGATACCAATAATGAAAGACAGGAAAAGGGAAACCAAAAGGGCAACTCAACAATCTTCCCAAGGCAAAGTAGGGCTAGGGTAACCAACAACCAACCAAGGTTTATTGTGCATCTTATGAGGCATCAAGAGTATAAAGAATATGGCATGCACCGCCGTTATTAATGTAAGAATGGGGCAGCAAATGACCCAAGCAGTTTGCAAACGGCTCAAGGCTTAGCTCGATGACAAGTCACCCGAGCTTGGTTCATTGTCTTAACGAGTCAAGCTGTGAGCTTGTCTATAAAAAAACTCAACACTTAATGAGGCAAGACCGAGCTTGGTGAAACTCAACTCATTTAGCTTGTGAGCATGGCTTGTTTAGGTTCTCGTTAGGAAACCCCTTAGCTCGGCTTTGCTTAGGCACATTAAGAAGCTCCTGAAAGATTCATCAATCATGTAAAAATAATGTAAAAAAACTATTAAGCTCATAAATTTAATTTACTTGGGTTTGAACCTTAGATGAGCAATCTCAGGATTATTAAGTTGCTTAAAATTTAAAAATTGTTAATGCTTCTAATTTTATATTGTATGATAGTTAAAGTGTTAGCTGAAATATATAGTTTTTACACAAGCATAACCTGTAGTTTAGCTAGTTTATGCCTCACTACAACCTACTAAATGAACCATAAGCCTACAAAAATCTTAACAAGCCGAGCTTGAGCTTAGTATTTAAGCTCGAGACAGACACTAGTCAAGCTTGAGCTTGTCTAAATTTGCACGAGTTGAGCCTAAACTATCCAGAGCTCAACTCGGTCCAACTCATTTGCAGCCCTATGTACAATAAAGGCAATTTGACTTCTATGCACAGGTTCAGGTCCATCCAAGCTTAAGACAATATACCAATCAATAAGAATCACAAAGCCATTAGCCGTCATCAATTAGTGCCAACAAGCAGCAGTTATACCACACATACATATACCTCTGGCAACACATCACTATGTCCAAAAAAACGCTTCACTGTGGCTTCACATGAATGGCAATTTGAAGTTTATAATGGACACCAACTTAATCCACTTCTGCCATCATGCTATCTTAAAACTCCATTGGCCCATCCATCCAAACTAGCTATCTTAAAACTCCATTGGTCCATCCATCAAAACTAGCTAAGAATACCAACCGCTAAAGGAACAACTGAAGTCTAGAGCCACTTTACCTCCATGCAAAGTTCTCAAAACTTGGAATGAACAGGCCAGTTCAACCAGAACCAGAGACTGGTACCAAGAGCTTGACAACTAAAACTCAGGAAATAACCAAAAATGGAAGATTTATCCCATCACAGGTTTTAGACGTCAAGCCAGTGAGACGAAATCAAAGTTTTTCCCAGTTTTCAAGTGAGTTAATGCAACATTAGCAAAAGCTATCATGTTCTGATTTAAAAACTAATAAAAAGAAAAAAACACAATCCTAACCATTCTGTTGAGTGTTAAACTCAGTCTCAAACGCAGCATCTCTTCTTCTCTTCTCCTCTTTTTAAGTTTTGAGAGAACTTGAATAGTCCATTTGTTTTCTTTCCAGCTTTCTCAATTGATGTATGTGATCTGGGTCCTGTCTCTCCTCTTCACATTCTAAACTTTTCTTGTTTTTAGTTTTCATTTGCAGCAATTTTTACCGGAAAAGGGAGCGACATTCTCAGGAAAAGAGGTGACTAATTGAGTTTTATTTTTCTACTATCCTCATAAATTTCATGTAAAATGTACTCTAACAGATCAGACTCACTAGAGAATATTCTTTACACTAATCGGCACAACGCAGGCCCAGTGCTTTTACTTAACCTCCACAACCCGAGTGCAAGGCCTGCTTTCCTCACTTAGATTTTTGCCCCAGGGAACAACAGGCATGATCAATTGCCAGTAAGCAACCAAGCTCCCATCAAACTTGATACCATATTTTAAAAACCAGGAATTGAGAAAAGGTAAACAAAAGGCGAAACACTTACAGATTCCTGAGGAACAGTTTGCATGCTACCAACCCCACATTTAACTCGCTCTAGTTCATCTTCTAATAGAGCATTTTGAATACGGAGATTTTCCAAGGCTTTTTCAAATTGTTTTCTTGTTGAATAGCCATTCCTTCCATCCTTTGCCGCATATTTATTCAAAGGCAAAACACTGAATGAGAGTAAATCCACACTGCGAATGTCCTTCAGCTCCTCCCGTAAAACAAGGGGATCAAATCTTCCTGTCAACACCCATGTCCCCTCACAGTAGGGAACGTTGATCTCTAGCAAAACAAAAATCATATGATTAACTTCTCATCATCTAACCTTTTACTTTCCCCAAAAGTACATATTATGTTCATTAAGCATTATTATCTAGAAAAAAAAACCAAAAAATTTCAAAGTGGGTGACATCAAGCAATACAAGAAATCACTGGCAGCCAATGGTTATTCAGCCACTTTGAAACCTTGAAACAATTTAACAGAAAGTATTTCCAACATGCATCATAAGTACTGGAAGCAACATAGTAATCAAAATACCGAATATTTTGTCTGATTAATTGGTGAATTGCTGGTCAAAATTCAATACCTGGGCGAAAAATTGATTCCTTAACCTTTCTGCGATCTTCAAGATCATAATCCAGCACAAATACCGCTTTCTGTCAGATGCCAATTAATATTAGACAAACAGAACGAAGAAAAGTAACAAGGAAACATCTTTATGACATAAGAGAAGGGAACATTTGACATTAACTAAACTTAAGGATGTCTTATGAAAACAAAGGACTAGGCATCACTTTTTAAGCAACAGCTCTAAATATGATAATGCCACAAAGAAAAGAATACAAACGCAAAGCTTTACCAACAAACCCACGTGCTAAAAAGTTCTTGATAAGGAAAAAAAGCAAGCATGCTTTTAGAACCAAAATCTCCAAAAAATGGTCATCCTACAAAGAAAATTATGCAAATTCCAACCACTAACACCGGATACCAAAGAAATGTGCAGTGATCTATCCCCATCCGAGAGAAAATTAACAAAAATATAGGAAAGGCATCTAAGACAGCTTCAACTAGGACTAGCTTCATCCAGAAATCTCTTTGATCAAAACTAATAAGAAAACTATCCGAAATTTGGAAGTTACATTTCGATAAATAGGTGCAAGTGGACAGCTAACAGAAGCAAAATCCCAGATGCATACGAATCCCAAAACAGCGTTATAAATCCATCAACTGCATAACTATCAGAAAAACATATTTAAAGGAAAGTGCCCATACTAAGAGAGAAGCACAACTGCCTTCATGCCTGTATGACTTGGTGAGAAAATTTTGAAAAGGCAAAAAGTAAAAAAGTTTTTAAGGGAATAAAAACTGACACATTGTTGTTCTGTGTTTTTGAGTTGCAGTCCTTTCTTATTTTCCGTTTTGGTGGATTGCAAATGTTTGTCAATTGACAAAGCATTTAGGGAATATCCAGGAATTTCCAACTCCTCAATTTTCTGTAGATTATGACTGTTTCTTTCCTTAAAAAGAGGAAAAAAGTTAGTGTTACAAAGAAAACAAACCAAAGATCCAATGAGAATGAAAAGGTTCAGTTCAACCCTCCACCTCACGAAGTTGCAGCATCTCAGGCTCTTTGCCTCTCTTCTTTCTTGCTGTGCGATGACTCAGGGTAGCTGCAATTTGAGCTTCAGTCACTCACCAAGCCAAACATCAAGCAAGCACAACTGAGAAGTCCATTTAACTCCGCCTACCTTCAATCTGTCTCTGAAATAGAGATTCTGCTGCTCCATGGGCTGGTTGATTTTGACTTGTAACACTTCTGCCATGGCTCTCTGTGAAAATCCAAATCATCATATTTCGGTCATTCTAGGACTAGCCAAATATCAAGCAAGCACAACTGAGGATTCTAGTTAACTTCGCATACCTTCACTGTGTCTCTGAGAAAGAGATTCTGCCATTCCATGAGCGGCTTGGTTTTCACTTGTTACACTTCCACCCCGGCTCTCTGTGAAAATTCAAACGGTCTTATTTTAATGTACAGCAGCACCCAGGAGAGCTTCTTTTAGTAAGTAATCTATGTTTTGTATCTTACTGGTTTGGCATGATAGTGTAGCAAAAGAAACTTCTGCCTCAACATCAGCAATCCCTTCAATACAAAGGACAACAAAGTACTTTACAATATTCCATTTGATAGGAAGAAAGAAAGAGCAAGAAACCGCTTTTTAGACTTTACTGCAGAAAAACTTTCCAATAATTTTCTCTTGCTTGATAAACAAGTTCAATTATAAAAATCATAATGTTCCATATTACATGGCCAGTTTCCAGGATATAGCTCAATTAAGACACTAGAATATGTCTCTTAATTTTGAGGGGATCAAAGTTTTAATATTACTGGACATTTATGCTAAAGCAGCCAACATCCAAGCAAAGCAACAAAGTATTTATGGACCAAAGTAAGGAAGAAAAGGAAAACTACAAGAGCAACTGGCAAGTTATTACTCCCAGCTAGCAGCCTTAGAACATCAAAATTTGCCATTCCACTAAAAGCTACCAAGCACCTTGCCACTCAAGTCCCCATTTCTCAGGAATGGGAACTGCCCCCTAGAGAATTTAGAACTAGAGATTCCACAAGTAAACAACTAGGCATGGTCGGCGTAAACTTCATAATGAATGGGAGTCATGTCGAGAGATACAGTAACACTAACACCGCATTGAGAAGCTCAAATGAGGACAGTATAGTTCGGGGATGTTGAGAGGTAGTGTAATGCAAAATTTCTGCCTACCTTCAGAGAGTGCGGATTGATGCTGATATGGAGTTGTGATTCCCTCCGTACCTAACAAATCAACCAAACTGGGATTTCAAAATCGTGATGGATTTGGGTTGGTGGGTTAAAACCTCAAAGAAAACAAACAAAAAAAAACTCACCGCATTGCAGAAGGCGGCGGCGTTTGACTTGAGTTTTCTGTTTTTCGGGTTCCATAGATATCTGCAACAATTAATAGGTTTTTGGGAATTAGGTAGATAGTAAAATCCCAAATAGTAAAATCCATTACTGGAAGGGCCTAGCCCAGAATTACATAAAACAATATCATTCATAAATCCCAGCACCAACAACGCTTTTCGTTGAAGGGAAAAAAATTGAAAAGGGAGGAAAAAAAAAAAAAAAGGCCAATCTCTCCACAACCCGAAGCCTCTTACAATGGAACCAAATCAGTCAACCTCCATCGACGACATCTTCAAGGCGTCGCTAAATCTGGAGGACACCCACTTCAAAGAAGGCTACGAGGAAGGCTACAGCCACGGCCTAGCCTCCGGGAAGGAAGATGCCCAGCAGATGGGCCTCAAGATGGGCTTCGAAACCGGGGAGGAGCTCGGCTTCTACCGGGGATGCGTCGACGTGTGGAATGCGGTTATCCGGGTCGATCCTACCCGGTTCTCTCGCCGGGTGCAGGGCACCGTTAAGCAGATAGGGGAGTTGCTCGATAAGTACCCGCTTCTGGAGCCGGAGGAGGAGCGTGTTCAGGAGCTCATGGAGGCTTTGAGGCTCAAGTTTCGGATCATCAGAGCGGGTCTGGGTGTGGGTGCTAGATTGGAGTATGATGGGTACCCGAAACCTAAGGAGACCGAGTTTTAACAGTGGAGAAGGTTTCTGTTGAGTGAGTTTCGAGCTTAGTAGCTTTGTTAAACTGTTTTAGCAATGCTTCTGTGTCTCTTGGTTTGATTTGCTATTGATATCTTAATACCTTTGTTGACATGTTTATGGTACTAATTTTGTACTCTTTTTGTCTGGTTATGTTGTTTGTGAAGGGGAGATGTAATGAAGCTAATGCTTGCTGCTCCGGCACTGAGGCTGGTGGAGTTGAACTGGATTAGTTCAACCTAGAAATAGATTGATGTCGGTAGGCACGAATCAACTATTGAAGATATTGACGTTGCTTAATTTTCGTCTCCGAAACAGAAGAACAACCATTGCAGCATCAATTTTAGCTAATTCTCTCTATGAATTCAGCCCATGTTTGCGTATTGTTCATCTTGAATGCAATGTTTGCCTTTTAAGCAGCTGCACTTTGCCTTAACTTTTTCCTTTTTTAACAGATTGATCCCAAGCATTTGACCATGGTTACTGCTGCAATTTCGATGAGAATGTAGCAGGGTTTGATGACTGATGAGACGACCAAGGATACGACTTGGGTGGTTGTATTGTATATGTGGGTTGCTGAGAATTTAGTATGCACTGTAATAGGTCATAATTAGAATTTAGGTTTATTTTAGTCCTTAAATTAATTTTGCTTGTCTTAATTCCATCGAGGATCCTATGATTGATACAATCATTATGGAGCTGTGAATTGTGGTTAATAGTCGTAGCTTTCAAGGCCTGAATGTTCCAAGTCAACTGAAGCAAGCTAATGCCATTGTTTTAATAGTAAGGAACACTTTGGATTCTGGTCGGATAATTGTAGGAGACTGACACTGGAACTGTGTAAAGCTTTAAGCTACAAGTCATAATCAGAATCAAAAAAAAAAAAGCTACAAGTCATAAGAGAGAAACGTTTTGCTGGTAATTTTAGGAGCAGAAAGTACTGTAAATCAAAATAGATATCGGGTTACTCAATGTTACTTATGTTGACTTAAATCAACGTTGTCTAAAAGAATGCGTGGCCTCCTATTGACTCCCTTTGATAATATGTGAAAGTATGCAATAATTTTTTTTTGTTCTGGTAACATGAAAGTACGTAACGATTAATTGATATTGAAATAACGAATAAGATACGCAGAAAAATCCCTAGAATTCGACCAAAAAAAAATCCCTAGAATTGTTCTCCCTAGATTTGTAAGAAGCTTAGATTAAGGGCAAGTAATATCAATTGTGGAGACAACGGGACGCTTGATGAAACGGTGCCGTTTAGGCCACACTTCACTTCCTTCTTTTCATGTGAAGCCGAACTTCCCAACGATCATTTTTTCACAATTTCAAAAACTCAACAAAGCGGCAAAAAAACACTTCCACAAAAGCTTCAAAAGAGGCCAAAGATCGCCGGACTCCGCCAGAAGCAGCAGCAGATGGCGAGAACCAAACACCCCGCCAGCCGTCCAGGGCGGCGCGCAAATCGTCCAGGTCAGGAGATCTCTCTATCTCTTTCGTAGCTCCCATTTTGTGTATTTCTTCGATGTGTAGAATTACTTTTTGAAAAATTGTGAACCCTAAAACAATTGCGAAATCTCAGCTGCCGGACCTAGTACGCCAACTACACCGCGAGCTTCTACCGCTACTGCCTCAGCTACTCCGGCTTCTGTACGCACTCTTCCTCTGAAATTGACTCTCTGGTTACTGAAGAAATGTCTCTGAGTTTTGCTTTTTTACTGCCATTTTCCTTTTTCCTTCACCTTTTTTTCACCGAGGAAACTGTGCGTTTAGCTTTTACCTGTTCCGATTTCTAAAGGAAAGCTGGTAGTAAAAATCAACTTCGCTGTGTATGCTTAGCTTAGCTGTGTTTTTTTTTTTTTTTACTGAGGAACGAAAGGGGTAAAAAAGAAAGAGGAAGTAGCGAAATCTGAAAATTACAGAAATTAAGTGCTCGGCCTCGTTTTGGATCAACTGTTTTCTCCTCTTCGTTTGTCGAAAATGACTAATATAGTGTTTTCTATTATCTCATTTTGCATTGAAAAAATCAAGAGAACTAGAAGTGGCACTAGAGCTGCACAGGCAACTGCTGCTCCGCCAGGTGGGTTTGTTTGTCCGGTTAGTTTTGGATTCTTGGTGGTTTATTTTGGGATTCTTATGTCGTTTTGAACTGTTGGTTAATAATGTTTGTTAAAAGCTTCAGGAACAGGGAGACAGAGGAAACCACATCGTTTTAGGCCCGGGACAGCGGCTCTCAGGGAAATTCGCCGTCTTCAGAGCTCCTTTAAACTACTCATTCCGGCTGCTCCCTTCATTCGATGCGTTAGCCCTCTCTCACCTTCCTCGATAACTTTTGTGTGTTCCAGTTATTAATGCTGTACCTTCATTTCAATGTGTAATGTATATTAAGTTTGACCACAAAAGTTATTTTACCTGGATCACTTTTTGGAATCTTGACTTGAATTGAACTAGAAACGAAACTGTCATGTATGTTAAGGGGCTTTTGGAAATGTTCCTCCTCATGGAGTCAATAGTTTGTGTCAACTTGGGACAATTCTGGTTTTTGTCACATTCCAGATTCATTATCAGTTCCCTTTCATGGGCATACATTGTTCTGTACCAGTTTTAATTTAATGAGCTAATAATCTTAACCATCCACAGGTGAAAGAGTATACCAGTATGTTCTCACAAGAAGTCAACCGTTGGCAAGCTGAAGCATTGATAGCCCTTCAGGAGGTACCATGACTTCTCTGTACCACTACGTGTATGGCAATACAGAGCAGAGAGGGTGAATGAATGGCTGTGTGCATGTAATTCATACGCATCTACTTAATATTTCTACAAAGTGCTCGATCAACTCTACTATTGTAATCTTGTTAAGTGCAATCAGCGAGTTCTTCATGTGGTTGGGAGTCTATTTTGAAGTCAAACTTCATATTCATTTCTTTGTTCCTGTTCTTGTCGTTATATACTTGATTACTGATTACACTACTATGTTTCTGTATAGTCATTGAGTGAGTAAATTCATTTCAGTTATTGACTTACTACCTTTTGTAGGCAGCCGAAGATTTTCTGGTTAATTTGTTTGAAGATGCCATGCTCTGTGCTATTCATGCGAAACGAGTTACATTAAGTAAGTTCAACTTCACACAATTGTTGTTATTTCTGTACTCTTACTTCTGTTAAGCATATCAATGTATTTGGTTTTCAATCAAAGCTAGTTACATTGGGAGTCAAGATAACTGTTATACTATGATATTTTGCTTTATTATTGACTGTTGTGGGAAATTGTTTCCACTATTATTTAGATATTGTTTTTGATGATATTTTTATCATGTTTGCTTCAGTAGTCTGAGCTATTAACAAACACTCCTATTGAGGTGCAGTTTGAAAAAGTCTAGTCCTACATATTTCAGATTTGATAGGAGAGTTGAGATTGTCTAATTCGTGGTTCATTGACATTTTAGGTCAAATCTTATATATTTAAATGCCGTTTATGTTCAACTTGTTTGATGGAAAATGTTAAGAAAGCAACTTCCGAGTATGGAGAAGACAACTGATGAGTCAAAATGAGAAGCCAGTGCTTGTGTGACTACGTTTTCAGAGTTCTTTTGCATGTACATTGAAGTTAGTTCTTCACTGAGAATAGCTGCTTCTTATTTTTTGTCCCAACTGACAATAGCGTTAACTCTTCATTCTGTGATTCATAATCTGCTTTTGACTACAATGAGGATCATTACTCTTTAGAACGTAATAAAAATCAAACTTGATGAATAATAGAGGGAAATCCTTCAACTTTCTTGCCGCCACTAACAGTATTGTGAATCTATTCTGATGATTCAATAGTTAGATTAAAAGATGTAATGCGGCCTTCCTTGTAGCCTGCTGATAATGGATTGTCCTATTAAACTTCAGCTGAAGTTGCTATTTATGCTTTCGCATGTGCAATTCACTTAAGATACTTACTTGTTTGCTGTCCTGCCTCAGTGAAAAAAGATTTTGAGTTGGCACGCCGGCTTGGGGGGAAGGGGCAACGGTGGTGAGAATTCTACAGTGTAACCAAGACCTTCATCAGTGATTTAACCATTTTTAAATGTATTTACCTTGTTGTTCACCTAGTGTAATTACCGTTCTGCAATTGAGATGTTAGAGTAGTTCAGCAGATAAAAGTCCCCTCTATATTTACCTGGTTGTCCATGATCTTTTGACTCTAGAGAAGGTAGGTCCGATTGTGGGAAGATTCCCTTTGAAATTACGGATTAGATTAGGTTGCTTCTTAACTATTCTGCTTCAGATGAGTTAGCTTTTGTTGTTCACAGATGACTGTGGTCATCAATTTCTATACTGATACTTTTAGACAGCCCATGTAAGGCCGCCGCTTCGCAGCTTGAAAGGTTGAGATTCTCCACCTCGCAACGTGAAGAATGACGGTTGGGTATTTCACTTTCTTAGTTATGGTACTACATATTATGTGGCTCATGTATGGCCCCCTGGCGCTATGTAACGTCTTCCTCTTGTAAAAACTGTTCTTTTGTCCTGTTATTTGGGTAAGGCAATATTGAATTCTATGAAGATTACGCATTGTTCCAGTGATTTGGGTAGCCAAGTGAGATGCCATTCCATTCCACTTCCTTTTAGCTTATCATACCAACTTTAAGACCTTCTGTTCTGAGATACTAGCTGTTTGTGAGGCTATTGTTGTTGGTTCATATTAGTTTTTTCTTCCTCGCTCTCTTGTGAGAGTGCCTGAGATTTGGCTGTTCTGAACATTGACCTAGTCTATTTAGCATTCAGTTTGTACCAGAGTTTGTCCGGATTGGCCTAGCTTGTGGTTTTTTTTTTCTGTTTTTGGCAGAAAAGTTTTAGGTTAAGGGGAGGTTCTTCCAAGTCCGAGTAGGTCATGGGACTTACTTCAAGAAATTGGTTCCTGTTGGTTCAGGTGGAGAAAGGACTCACCATCTCAAAAGCCTTTCTACGGGAAGTAAAACGTGATACACACGGTTCATCATCGTGGCACGACATAGTCCGTCCAGTACAACTGTTTTATAAAAGAAATGCACGAGTAGGAAGTACACTGGCACCATAAATATGCACTGTGCAAGAAAGCGATTAGGAGCAGAAACTACATAAGGGGTCCGGTTTAAGATTTGCATACAAGGTTCAAATCTCACATCACTGTAATGCTTGTTCATTTTCAAGGCAAATTTTATTACGACACCAAAATCTCTGAATTGCAGTGATGGTACAGGAATTGACGGCCAGGCTAGTCCAACCGTGAAACTCCTTTCCTAGTTTCTATCAAAAATGAAACAGCCAGCAGATTGCGTTCGAACTTCCTAGTTGGAACCAAAGTTCGCAGACTCCAGCATTCCAGGTTCCATGTGCACTAAAGTTAATCTACTTTTTCTTTAATAATCTCTTGCCCGAAGTTAAACAATCCATGAAATCCCCGGATTAGAAAGAAACTATTCATAGTACGGCGGTAGGTAGTTTATGGTCCCCCTAGAATTTAAAATGATACTATTATAAATTTATGGATTTCATGTGCTCTGTCAGTTGCTGATTGCCGGCGGGAGTAGTTGAATGCTTTTAACAACGTTTTAAATTAAATTTATAGGTTGGATGTGTCAAAAAAAGACAGAATTCAATGAGGTTATACACATCATCCAAGCTGTATCATGAACAAGCACCCAAAATGTCATCGTTCAACCCGTTTACATTTGTTATGACATTCATTGTTTCTTTTCCTTGGCCCTGATGTAACTAATACTGTTTCCAGTTATACACCCCCCAAAAAAATGTGTTTCTGTTTGTGAAAGAACCACTGTAGCTAGTTAAATTGTAGTAGTCTATATACTCTATAGTAGTAACTAGCAATCGGGGCATGAGTTATATACCTTTCACCTTTGTATTTTTACCTTGGTTTAGTTTTGATATGGATGGATGCATGCACCAAATAAAGTTGGATCAAGATATGCATTGTTGATTCGATCTTACTCTTACTAGCCCAGAAATGCATGCAACCGTCATTCAATATTTACAACGTCTCTAGATATATATCCACAGGTACACTTTGCCAGAACCCAATCCCTATCTCTTCCAACTTCCATCAGTAGTATTTAATAGTAGCGCATCAAGTCTCTCTCAAGTATAAAACAGTACTGTGAATTATTTTTTGTGGGTGCTATGCAGAGCCATATTTTTATTTACTCTGTCCGTTTAACCATATCAATATGTGGGGCAAGGCAAAGGTGTTATCTAGGGTGGAAATGTATGGGGAGCGCATATAAAAGGCATTACCAGAAACATGAGATAGTGTTCAGATGCAAGCTGCTTTTTTAGCTGTCAAAATTGGTGTGCTAAAAGTTGCAAGATGAGGAATTAAAAAATTTGATTCCGATGATATTGGATGCTGCCCTTCCCTTTTTAAAACGAGCAACATAGCTTTATTTTGCTAATGGACGCCAGATTTTTGTGTATGTTTTTGAGCATATTGGTGATTCTTCAGTGATCTTCTAGGATAAAGATCAGGAGGCAAGAGGGACGAATAAGACATAATTTTATGGCTATTTTGTCTTGAGCTTCGTGTCCTCCTACCAAACTTTCTGTAGAGTAATATGGTTAGTTCGAGTGCTGGAGTTCTTTTTTCCAAGAGAAAGTGAAGGAACAAAAACAATGATACAAAAGGTTACGTCCTGCCTTGTAAGGAGATTTTGGATTTTTCTAAAGAAAATTAACTTTTAAAAAGTCCCTTGTATTATTGGACCTTTATCCCTTAACACAGTGTATGATATGACATGAGCATTTTGTCCAATGTAATGTGTTGCTCTTAGAACTTTTGGGAACTGTATGTTGAAATTTAGCTGGTGAATGGACAGCATTTGTTGATCAAAAGCGCAATTGTCATGGTTGTGGATTTGATTAAGGAACTAAACTATACAACTTTGTCTAGAGGTCCTGTTTCAAACAATTATAGAGATGACTCTAAAATTGTCTATAATGTCATCATCAGCTCTTCCTGTGACTTATATGTACCTATAAGTTTTAGATCAATTATCCTTGACATATCTGAAACTATATTAATTTACTCTGGTAATTTTTACATTTGTAAAATCCCTCTAAGTTGCAGTTCTCATCAGTGGGTGGATGTTCCTACCTGAAAGATTTGTTGAATCTAGTATATACATATAAAAATGGACGGATGATCAAAAGTAACAGAGGGTTTAGCAATCAAAAGTAACTCATCAGAAGAGCCCTCGAGAACAACCTTTATGATTGGAGTGCATTTGGTATTTTGGGAGAGCCCACAAGAACAACCTTTCGTCGGGTTGTAAGGGCAATAATATGTGGTACAGTGGTAGGGCTTCCACCAGATGTGACTAGTGTCAAAGTTTTAAATAGAGGTTTGACAGAAGTACTGATATGTTCAACACAAACAACCGCAAGTCAAACCATTTAGCTTGGAGGTTTGGTAGGATTGGCCTTTCATTGTCTGACCAATCCAATACTACTATATTCAAGCTCGTCCCCCCATGCAGATTAAGCAAACAAGTACAGTCATATGAGTGTTGATTACCAATCCATCATGAGAGTAATTTTTTGAGTACGATGGGAGTAATATTTCTGGTTTACTCTTTTCAAGAACTGCTATATATATAGAACCCCAAGCTGCCATTTGAACCCACAAACCCTGCCTGTAATAAACTTTTCTCTCTCTGATTCCATTTCCCTCATCATCTCATAGTTTCTATACTAACGAAAGAAGTATGGACAGACGTCACCGGAAGCAAGCCAAGGCCAGAAGTAGTCGCTCCACCGAAGGTGACTTTCTGTTCTCCTTGTTGCTCTCGGCTTGTTTCTTTCCTTCTCTTTTCTGTTGCGTTTTCTGTTTCTTTTTATTATATATCCTGTTCCTTCTTTGTTTTTGTGTTTCCAGTCTTGTAGTGTGATTAATCCGTTTAATTTGATATACCAACTAAGTTGCTTTTGTTTTGGCCTCGCTTGTATATATACATATATTCTCGCTTGCATGGTTTTAGAGGTTAGCACCATTGAATGGGAGTTCATAAAGATGTCAGAGCAAGAAGAAGATCTTATCTATAGAATGCATAAGCTTGTTGGAGACAGGTAATTACGAGAGACTTACTTCACTAGAAAACTTAACTCCTATTAGTGCATCAATCATCATTCATTTAATATCTCTAGAGCCAAGCAGATAACCATATACACCTGACTAGCCAGCTTAGTTTCATCTCTTTTAATTTGAACTGAGATTATTACAGGTGGGCTCTGATTGCTGGTCGAATCCCGGGTCGCAAAGCGGAAGAAATAGAGAGGTTTTGGATAATGAGACATGGAGAAGTGTTTGCCGGTCCATGCAATTAATTAAAAGGCCTAGAAGAAATTAAGTGGTTGTTCTTGAGACCTTTTATTCTGTGGCAGAATATCTGGACATGTTACCCCCTTTACATTTGCTCTAATTAAGCTTTAAGCGTTCCTACATGTACTGATGATGAGGTCTCTGGTCCTAATGCACTGGCTTGTAATCTACTGTGCATAACTTAATTAATGTTGTGCAATTCATGGTAAGTTTGTTTTTTCTGATCATCTCATTCTCTTGATTGACAATGATGCTCTGCCCTTGACGATGATAGCTAGCCAACGAGCTGTCACCTTATCATTTGTTGCTGCAACGACGCTAATTAATGGATTTAATTAAAAGAGCCGACAGGTCTTTTCATGCTAAATTGATTGTACACAATATTATTATTATTAATGTTAGAATTATCGAATCAGAAATGACAGGCGTAGAAAGAAGGAACCAAAGGGATATTGCACATCAACAACAAAGCGGTAATTGTTTCAAAAAAAAAAAACAACAAAGCGGTAATTGTTGTGGAATCTTAAATGACTGGCTTAAAAGCAAGGAAGCGAAAAGAACAATTTTACAGGTATGTACCTAGAATAATTTTCCAGGTGGATATGGCAAATCATAATTAATAATTCCAATATTTTTGAAAAAAAAAAAGAGACATTTTTAATGGAGAATAAGTTGTGGATCTGATTCGAATACAAATCTTTCAATTTTCATCTTAGCATGTTTAATTACAGTCCAGTTCTTAATTTTTTTCGTAATTACTAGTTTGAGGAAGGCCCAAATTCATGAAGAAGACCCAAAAGACGGGGCTCACTTCTCCGTTATTAAGCAATTGCATGGGCTTTACCACTCCAACAGCGTGGGCTTCACTGGTCCACAAGAGGATTTCTGATTTTCAGACCAGCTAACTTTCATATGGACTTAGTCCATCCTCTGGGCCCTTACCAATCCAAAGAAGACTACGAAAACTCTCTCAAATTGGCAGCCCAACGTATCAGTCCCGATAGCAGAATATGAAAAAAAAAAAAAAAACTCAAAAATTTGAACACCCAACTTTGAGAAAACGATATTCTTTGCCCTTTTCTTTTCCTTGATTGATTAAATTAATGAGAGGTTCCAAGCCTCATCTAATGAAATTCTTCTGAGTGTTAAATCAAGATAATAAAGGAACTCAAGGGAGTTGGACCATGAAATTTTTTACTCTTTTCAACTGTGGGCGACTACTCTTCCAAACAAAACAGAAATAAATTAGTGCAAGATTGTACAAGTTTTACAACTATAAAAGTTTGGGAGAGGGGCAGTATAGATTTTATATATACTATGCCAAGGGTTGGTCCATTGATGATGATGATGGGTAGAATATTCCAACTTTCAAGACTCATCAAGAATTGATAATGCAATTGACGATTCAAATCTCAGGGGAATCAAACTATCTAAACGCGTGGCATTTGGCGGCCAGACAATCGAAACCGAGTGGCAATCAAATACTTTAAAACTGGAAAATCACTAGTAAACTAGAGGCTTTTTAGTTCTTACCTAACAGTACATCAATAATACCCTCTTCTCTGTCTTTGTTTACTACTACTGCACAACAT
The DNA here is from genome assembly GCA_028386065.3 of Turnera subulata. NCBI lineage: Eukaryota > Viridiplantae > Streptophyta > Magnoliopsida > Malpighiales > Passifloraceae > Turnera > Turnera subulata. Next base: position 35,183 of record JAKUCV010005276.1, read on the forward strand.
CAACCAACAACTCTTGGATTAAGCTAGAATTGGCCCCCAAATTCTTTTCTTTTGGAGCCCCACACGGTTTGTACACCTCCAAGTACTTCTTTTTCGAGTGTTTTTTCGGGACAATATCTTGGTGGTTTCACGGAAGTTTTGGCCCTTCTAGTAAGTAAATGAGGCGCCTCTAATTTGGACAAGGCCTGATTATTGTCTTTGACGTGCATGACATGAGATCCTGACATGACAGGTATTGATAGGGAAAGAAAAAAAAGAGGGTCTATATCGGCGTAATTAATCAACAAAAAACAAGAATACCCAAGTAGAGAATTCCATTTTCTTAGCGAAGACATCATATGTCAATCACTGTAGAATAGGATATAGATTGACATCACCAAAGTATCCATTCTTCGTCCTTAATTAGTTTACCAATTCTTTTTTCTTCCGATTTTTGTTGCTTTATTGCAAGCAAATGGGATTTCATCGGTTTTTATGTACTCTGCTAGCTGGGAACAGTAATAAGCCATACACTGCAACCCACCAATAACTCTTTTTTTTTTTTTCCCATTAAAGACCCACCAACTGAATATTACTAATATTACCATACATCATTCCATCTTTGTCCCATTTAATGAAATCCAAATGGTAATACTGTTATTAATAAGCCAGATCCTATCATGATTTGAAGTATGGTTTAGAATAACGATGCGTAAAAAAAAAAAAACCAAGCAATCACTGATCGAGAAAGATTCCAAATCAGTAAGAATTGGATAGTGTTCTCTGTTTCTATACGCGCTTTGTGTCTGTAATAATTATAGTAAATTCGTTGGAATCTGATCTATCAAGAAAAAAAAAACCAAAAAAGAGTTGTTGATTAGAGCCAATCTATATAGGGGTCACATTCCTGCTAAACAGTAACATTCGACTATTCGAGTATTCAAATCCGATTTCGAAAATCACTAATATATGTCACATAACTAAATATGTGGTAGAATCGAGTAGAAGTCCCAACCTGCTGATATATACAAGTGTGCTGGTTTGAGATTTGATTAAAAACAAAAAGGGTGTGCTGGTATGAGAGATAAAACACAAATTCTAGTCTTGAATGTTAGTTTTTGAGAGGCGTCATCTAAGACTCTTTTGGCAAAGCGAAATGCTGCGTATTCTATTTGTTCAAAAACCCTTTTATCCTTTTATGAACCCGGAGCCAAAACATCGTCCACTCGCTTATGAAAGTTAAAAAAAGTCAAAACCTATTGATTTGACATTTGATGATTCATTGATTAATGCCTTTTATTTCCTTCATTTAATTAGATTAATTCCCTTTCATGAGGACCATTTCAAGACACACTATTTGTTATAATATCCGATCTGATTCGTGATTATCTAAAATGTCATTCATTTAAGGTGTGGCGACATAGGAGAAGGTTTGGACAAAGTCGACGAAAGTTCGGTGCCCTGAAATGACCCATCACTCTCATGATAGGCGACGGCCTTACGGTAGCAGAAGAAATTGTTAACTGTAAATTGATGACAAGGTGTGTATAGTTGCTTGTATTAAGTGTTTCCATGTGCAATATTAATATAAATTAGTTTGGCCTCTGATTTGCTACATGTGTTTAGTTCTCTATAAGAAATGCAATTCTTTATACTTATAAGTTTCAGACAAAATTGCTTGATCTAAAATAACAGTGCAAGCTCCGTTCCAGTTTTCACGGGTCATATAAGAATTGGAACATGTCACTTTTAAGTTTCTAGGATCCATTTACTGCTCAAGTTGCAATTTGAAATACAAAAACAGCAAAAGACAGAGTATAATACAGCCAGTTTAGCTACTAGTAGCTCATTAAAGAAAGGCACTTCCATCCCACTTTCTCCTTGTTTATTACATTAGATTTTGAGAGTTTTTATATATAAGAAGAGGAGCCAACTGGTGGCGGCATCCTCATTCTGGTCTACTGTCTATTTTTCAGTTCAGGGCATTTAAAAAACTTGTCTTCAATGGCGATATTTTGATTACTAATCCACAAAATGTATAGAAGTTGAAAAACCATGCTTACCCAAAATTTGAAGAAGAGAGGATGGCGATAATTAGTTTAACAAAAAAAGGGAGCTTCATATGCCATCATCATTTGCTTGAAGACTAAATAAAAGAACTTCAAACTATAAATTTATACTAGATTAACAAATTCTTGTTTATGTGTTTGAAACGTGTGTAGTGGGGGCACACATGGCTGATCTTTCAACATCAACGTAAGCAAGGGGTTCGAACTTACGCCAACTACATACGTCATCAAAAAAATCCTACATTATATTTTATCTCTTCACTTATGTGTCCCATTTCTTTATTTTTTCTAGATGGTGCAATTATCGATTTGTTCCAAGGAGTGAACACAATTTTTTGAAGAGTGGAAAGTCAAGAGTATGAAATAAGGTATATGAGACCACCAAGAATCTTCAAACCTCCTTCCGCGTTGTTGCTCACTAGTTTTTTTTTTTTTTTAGATGAAAGTTAAAACCTTAAAAGAACAGTGACTCACAGAGAGAGAGAAATAGAGAAATAGATAGAGCATTGATTGGTCACCCTTTTGTGTGAGAGGTTTGAAATGGTCAGCAAATTGGGATCTTTTAAATCTCACTAACGCTTCTTCTATCTAGACCATCTATAATAACCCAAGACTAGAAACTAGTCCATATGTGAGAACAAAACAAAAAAGGCCTAATAGCTTTTCAACCAGTCAAAAAAATTTGTCATTTCGCTCTCTTTTCTCTCTATATAGTTCCCCATCTTCCTCACACCTTCTTAACGAAGAAATCCCCCTTCCCCTTTACTCACATACAAATAGATCTTTCATCTCCAATCCGCATTCACCATCTGCCATTCCCTGTCATTTCTACCTCTCTTGCATCATTTATTTTTTGATGTTCTTTCTTGTCTATTCAATCGAGTGACCTTTAATAAGACCCCAAGTTAGTTCCAAAGAGAAACACAGTTCACTTGCAAGAACCGCATTGCTTGGCGTCTCTCTTACGTTTTCATCTTTTAGTTCATTCCATGTTTGCTGCTTTCCGTTCTCCACAAAAACGACAAACCATAGGATTATTGTATACTTCTTTTTCCAGCATAGCCATATACATCTTTAACCTTTTTCTTCCAGTGTGAACTAAGCCCTGACATGAACTGAAACAACAATCCCTTACTTCATTGCTTCCCTTTTCTTTCTTGGACTCGAACTACCCAAGTTCCAATCTTTGATTGCTGAAGTTGTTAGTTACTTGTATTGTCTTTGCTGCCTGCATTGTCGAAATGGAAAAGTTAATGGAGAGTGAGCAAACGACTCTCATCAACGAGCTAACCCAAGGGAAGGAGCTAACAGAACAGCTCAGGAACCATCTAAACCCTTCATCGCCCATTGAAACACGCCAATTTCTGATTGGGAAGATTCTTTCTTCTTATGAGAAAGCTCTCTCAATCCTGAGTTGGGTTGATTCTGTTCAAGGACCGAAACCCACCACCAATATTATTACCACCTTGGAATCACCCCATTCCTTTGCTAACAGCAGTCCAAGGAGCGAAGTCTTCGATCAAGACCTCAAGGATCAATCACCTAAGGATGTCCTCAAGAAGAGGTGACTTTATTTTGCAAAGTTCGTCCATTTTTTAATAAACACTTGTCATTAATTTTGCTCTAATTAACTTAGGATATATATCTTTTGATGTTACAGAAAGACACAACCACGATGGAGTGAACAAGTAAGAGTTTGTCTGGGAACAGGGTTTGATGGGCCACTCGACGATGGTCATAGCTGGAGAAAATACGGGCAAAAAGATATTCTTGGAGCAAAATTTCCAAGGTTAGACATTTTTTTTATAAAAGTCATATAGACTAGATCTTTTTGTGGGTATTCTTGTTCTAGAATTCTACTATCCGGAGAGAAATCACGATTACCTATCCAATTTACGGAATATGTCATTCTTTTCTTGTCAAATCATTGCTTTTGAACAAATCATAATACTCGTGCGGAAAATATACTTGGTCATAAAATTGCAGCCCACCAAGGACTTATCCACACGCAGCTTTAGGCAAGATAGTTGATGGGTGGGGTTCTGATCATAGTACTAGCACAGTGGCAAATACTTTATTAGACTGGGTCCTGATCACAGCTTTTTGATCACTTGTCTGATGATATCTTTTTGGGACAGAAAAATCAAGATGGGGAGTTCATGTTTATTAGCATCAATTTGATGTTAATTATATGCAGCCATCTGTATAAAGCCATAGTTTAGTAACATAAAGAAATCCCTACTTGTCTAGTCAGCTCCTTAAGTATAGAAACAGTTGGCCATGTGATTTCTATTTTTTTAAAGATTCATTGGATTCAACTTTGTCTCTAACATCCTGTTATTGTCTTAATCGCAGAGGTTACTACAGATGCACTCATCGACCTTCACAAGGTTGTTTGGCCACTAAGCAAGTCCAAAGATCGGATGAGGACCCTACTATCTTTGAAGTGACCTATCGAGGAAGACATACTTGCACCCAATCGACATCCAAGTCCGTCATAAATGATATTAGGCCAGGAAAGAACAAAGATCATCCCCGTAAACCACAACAACAACAACAAGAACAAGAAGTCAAGCCAAAACTATCCAAGGAGGCAACTTTTAATTTTGGCGGATTGCAAGTTAAAACCGAGGGCTTGGATACTAGGGAAGAGGAGGATACTTTCCCATCTTTTAGCTTCCCATATGCACCAATTGGCGATGAACTTGATGAGGAGAATAATATCTTCAAGGAGTATTCAATGGAGAGCAATTTCTTGGGTAGTCTTTCTCCGGCCTTTGTTTCTCCCACAGCCTCAGAGTCCAACTATTTCTCAATGTCACCCTGCCACTTGAACAATTTTGGTGCAGGGCAGAACGTTCAGGCCTCGGAATCTGACCTCACTGAGATAATGTCAGCTCCTAATTCGGTCACAAATTCTCCAATTGGTGGGGATTTTGATATCTTACTCGATAATGTGAATTTCGACACCAGTTTCTCACTGGACAACCTGGAATTCTTCGGTTGATAGTGTTGTTGTTAGTTAGTCACTAGAGATTTTAGTTAGTTGATCCTGGCCAGCATCAAAGAGCATCACTAATGTGCTGGTCTAGAGAGATGATTTTCTGTTTGAAAAATAATGTGTAGCATATTTTTTTCTCTTCATACCTCTTTGTTTGTCTTCAGTGTAAACTTTTTCAATCTTTTTTCCTAGATTTAAGGGGGATCCAGAGTTGTTCTTGTAAGATTATAGGCACAAAATTGCAAAATGCCTGAGCAGTGAAGTTCCAGCTTTCAAAGAATTTGATAGTTCTTTATTCTTTTCTTTTGAGCATTGTTGATTTGGCTTTGGAAGAATAACACAGAGGAATAACTTTCCTGCCTAGGGCGTGTAACACATAAAGTAAAAGAAAAGGAAAAGTAATTCACGCACAAGTGAAACCGATTGTTACTGTATTCAAACCCGACCCAATGTTATCGTGGGCCTAAATCCTAATCCCAGTTTCGGTTCCAGTTTCGATCGACAGAAAAGGGCCAGGCCAAGTCCAGCTGGACTTGGACCAAACGGACCAAAAAGAGACTGATTGACAATATCCATACCTTTTGTTTTGGTCGGGACGGTAGAACCAAAACGGTACAATCTAACTAAGTGCACCCTATGAGTTGTTCTTGTCCAATCTTTACCTTCATATACAACGGTGTCGTCTGGTCCTTGGCGTAACCGAAAACCCCACCAATTTCTCCATTCAGATCAAGATTGAAGGCTTTGAAGCTTTTACCTTCCTTCCCTAATTACCCTAATTTATTCCACCATTAGTTGTTCTCCCGCCACGGCGGTAGCTACTCTGTGCTTCTCCAACTCTTACCTTCATTATACAACCATCTATCATTAAGCAGAATCGAAGCCCCGTAAATTCTTGTTGCAGATATCTATGGAACCCCAAAAACAGAAAACTCGAGGCAAACGCCGCCGCCTTCTGTAATGCGGTAAGTTTTTTTTTTTGTTTTCTTAGAATGTTTTATTTTATTTTAACCCACCAACCCAAATCGATCACGATTTTGAAATCCCAGTTTGGTTGATTTGTTAGATACGGAGAGAATCGCAGCTCCATGTCAGCATCAATCCGCACTCTCTGGAGGTAGGCACAAATTTTGTATTACACTACCTCTCAACATCCCCGAACTATAATGTCCTCATTTCAGCTTCTCAATTTGGTGATTACTTTGCTGTCTTTTGTATTGAAGGGATTATTGAAGGGATTGCTGATGTTGAGGCAGAAGTTTCTTTTGCTACACTATCATACCAAACCGGTAAGATACAAAACATAGATTACTAAAAGAAGCTCTCCTAGGTGCTGCTGTACATTAAAAAATAAGACCGTTTGAATTTTCACAGAGAGCCGGGGTGGAAGTGTAACAAGTGAAAACCAAGCCGCTCATGGAATGGGAGAATCTCTTTCTCAGAGACACAGTGAAGGTATGCGAAGTTAACTAGAATCCTCAGTTGTGCTTGCTTGATATTTGGCTAGTCCTAGAGTGACCAAAATAAGATGATTTGGATTTTCACAGAGAGCCGTGACAGAAGTTTTACGAGTCAAAATCAACTAGCCCATGGAGCAGCAGAATCTCTATTTCAGAGACAGGTTGAAGGTAGGCGAAGTAAAATGGGCTTCTCAGTTGTGCTTGCTTGATATTTGGCTTGGTGAGTGACTGAAGCTCAAACTGCGACTACCCTGAATCATCGCGCAGCAGGAAAGAAGAGCAGCAAAGAGCCTGAGATGCTGCAACTTCCTGAGGTGGAGGGTTGAACTGAGATTTTCATTCTCGTTGGAATATCTTTGGTTTGTTTTATTTCTAATGTAACAGCCCGGGTAAAATATGGATTTTTACCGGGGCTGTTAAAGTCGTTTTACCGTGATTTACTGTTGAATTAATCTTGGGTAATTAATTCAAGGTAAATCGAGCGTCGTTTTTCGAAACCGAGGGTTTTCCCGCGCTCGTGATTTTCCCGCGGATTTTTCGGAACTAAGTTGGTATTTTTCGGGTTTCGGAATTTCTCGAAAAATCACACCGGAAAATAACTAAGGAGGTATCGGTTATTTTCTGGTCCGGATCGGACTCGCCCGTAATACAGACGAATTTCATTATTGGTTCACATGTCTAATAGTAAAAAAAAAAACAAAACACAGTTTAAAGCAGGAATCGGTGGAGAAGAAGGAAGAAGAGAGGAAGAGGAGAAGAAAAAAAAAAGAGAGAGAAGAGAAAAAAAGAAAAAGAAAAAAAAATAAAAGAGAAAAGAAACCGGAAAAAGAAACCAGGGGAGGAAGAGAGGAAAGAAAGAAAAAGAAAAAAAAAGGAAAGTGAAGGAGAAGAACAGAGCCGCCGGTCACCCATCACCACCCTTCGCCACCGCGCGCAGCGCCGCGTCCTCTTCCCTCTCCACCCTGCCGCGTCGCCACCGCCTCCTGCAGACCGACACCAACACCCCTCTGCCTTGCTTCCCGCCTCCCGAACCCGAGACACCGACGGCAGACCCGCTCCTCCCCACGCCGCTCGTCACCACCGCAGCAATCTACGCCGGCAGCCGCCTCTCCCTCCTTTCCAGCGTCGCCCTCGTCGTCGTCCTCCTCGCCCGCCTACACGCCCTTCCGCGCCGCCACCTGCGTTTGAGGTGAGGATGATGAGGATGACCCGTTTGACGGCGGGTGGGTCGAGTTTGACCCGATACTTCAACCGGGTCGACCCGCGCGTCATATGGGTCATGGGTTATTGGTTTTGGTCAGTTGGGCCGCTGTGTTTGATGGGCCGGGTTTTTGGGCTGAGGTCTGATGGGTAAGTGGGCTTGGAGTAGGACTTTGTGGGTTGGTTGTTTGGGTTGGACTTGGGCTGGGCATGGACTCACTGTTCATGGTCCAATCCAATAAAAAAAATTATTAATATATATATATCTATTTATTTTCTGGAATAAAATCGATTTTAAAAAAATATATATATATTATTTTGAGGAAAATATAAAAGGTTTAATTTATAGTGTTTTGGGTTATATATATGTATATATATATATTCCTTGGTTCTTTGAAAATTAAAATAACTATGTTTGTTTGAAAAAAATTAATATTATGGTTATTGGGAAAAGATATGTACTATGGAAATATTTTCTGGAATATTATATAAATATTTTATTATCTCTAGAAAAATATATATACTTGTATAATTATTTTCTTCTAGAAAATAATATTATAGTAAATAATTTTTATGAATTTATTTTGGAAAATACATATAAATGATATAACTTCTAGGAAAATTATATTGCTGTTATTTTGGTTGAAAAATTGTAATTATGTTATGAAATATCTTGAAAAGAGTTTTAATTAAAGTATGGTACCGAAATTATATTCGGATATACGTACGGTAATTATTTTCGGTAAAAGATGGAAATAAAAGATGAGAATCGGGATGGGTATATATTTCGCAGTAGAGGCATCATGACATACTCTTATGTGCATTTATGTGAGTATATATTGTTTTGTGTATAGGTTTGGATATCGGGCAGTTTCCCGAGGAGCCGGCGTCGGACCGGTCATTATTTCCGGAGTTGAGTAATCGGCTAAGGTGAGGTTAAGTAAATATTTATTTACATCCCGTGATATCAAGTTGCTGTTTGTTTACTGTGTCCAATGATGCTGGTATGATACTTTGTGGCTGTGTATGGTTTGTTGTGTGATGAATTATGTTGATAATTGTTGCCATCGATGTTGTTGAGAACATTGCTACTGTTGAGTTGTTGACTATATGTGACATTACTGGTGTAAAGCCTTGTGGCAGTGTATGGAATTATTGTTGCTGTTGATATTGTTGATGATGTTGGATTATGGTTATAAGTAAGATTATTGCTGTTGTTGACTGTAGAATTGTGTGAGTTGAGTACCGGGGGGTATTATTATGTGATGACAGTTGGTATTGATTATTATCCAGACGAGCGGAGAGGCTGCGAGCCTGCTCGGGATAATGAGATAATGGTTGGATGGTAGAAATGTAGTAACTAGACGAGGAAAAAGGAAATAATAAAATTGAATACACTTAGACATCTAGTGAGTCACAGTTAAATGTTGGAACAGCCAGATGGTAGTCTGATTTATGGTGCTGGGGGAGAATGTGCTTGGGGTCTGCTCCCTGTCTGTACCAATTATTATTTTTAGGCGCTGGGGGAGAGTTAGTGGTTGGTCCTGCTCCCTGTCTGTGCCAGTTTTACGTGGAGGTACCAGGGCGGGGTCCACGGGCTAGCTAGCTTGACTACCAGGCGACGACCATCATTTAGCTTGTGATAGGGGCCCTGATAATAAAATTGGAATAGCATGTCTAGAATCACTCGTGAGAACCTTGGTTAATTGTTGTGTTGTGACTTGGAATAGTTACGGTGTATGTATATGTATATTTGCTTATGGGTTTACCCGGTGGGCACTTCGGACTCACCCCTCACCTGCGGGCTTTCATCCCGTAGGTTGAGTTATTTGTGATTCAGGTATATTGCATTCCAGACAGGCTGCGGCGTTATCCCTTGGACAGGACTCGGATCCATTAGTTGCATCATGGGTTGCATACAGAGTCATTGTGAATCGTTAAGTCTTCCGCTGTGCTGTTTATTTTGCCGTTGGGCCGTAGGCCATATTGTTGTTGCTTACAGTGTTTGTGTGAGTTAAAGTCTTCCGCTGTGCATATTATTATTGATGTTGGGCCATTGGGCCGGTTTTATTATTATTGATGATTGTTATTTTGAGCCGTTGGGGCCGAGTTGTTGTTGTACTAACTGTATGATGAGTCATGTTGGGTTGGGTCATCACAGTTCCGGCACGTGTTTACTGTGTACGGTAAAAACAGGTCGGGGCGCTTCATTTTGGTAGCGGAGCAGGCGTTAGGTCTTGTTGGAAAGTCTTTGTGTGTTTGTTGTCTTGTTTGTATAGTTCGCTCCAGTTGTTATTATTTTATATCATTCTAGTTAGTGCATTACGGATCCAGTCAAGGGACGCCAGCTGTCGCGGAACATACACATATGAGGTAAATGATGCCATAAATAGCGAAAATACAAATATTATTAATAATACTGATATTTCATTACAAACAGAGATAGTACATTGATATTTTATATTTTATAAAATAAAAGGGAAATATTACAACGATTTTTGATAAATTATATAAATAGAAATATATTTAATGATTCGGGACGACGTTGACACGGAAGCTGTTTGGATCGCTGTTGACGTTGACCGTGACTCTGTCGCTCCAAGAGAACCACATGCCACCTCTGTCGCGCTGGCCAGGAATCTCGAACCGGTTAGCTTGAGGGAACCGAAGTGGGATGAGACCGTGATCGTCCCGTGGTTGCCATTGGGTCTCCGTCAGAAGAACCATGTTCGGCTTATACTGATTCTTCAAGTCCCTCAGGGTGCGTGAGAACTCTTGTGCATGCCTTGCCACTCCTCTGCAGTTCCACACCAGTAGCCATACCTTTGGCCAGGTTGGAGGTAGCTGAGTCATTCTGGGTATGCTCTGAGCTGTCATTGAGAGCTGGTAGTAAGCGCCTTACTCCACAGTCTGGCAAGTGGACTCCAGGTTGAACTCTTGAAGCCTATCCGAGATGAAGAACATCACGGAGTTGGCTGATCCGTAGTAGGATGTCCTCAGAGTGCCGCGATCCTCTAGGAAGAACACCTCTTCCATGGGAGTGACGAAGAATCTTGAGGAGTAGAGCTCGTCGACGAAAACTAGACGTGGCATTCTGTCGAGCTTGTTCGGCAGCTCTTCAGCACATTCGTTGACCATGCTGTAAGCTAGTCGGTTCCTTCTGTCGAGATTGGCACCTTCGACGAAGAAGATGGAGGATGGAGCAGGTATTTTGATGGGACGTATTGGTCTTTTGTTTTTCAGCGTTTTGTGGTTTTGTTTGCTTAAGTGTTTTGTTTGCTCTAAAATGCTTTTGATCATTCACACATCACCGCTCTTTATTTTATACTCTTATGGGGAGCGTGTTTATTGTTATTGATTGTCAAGATTTTGCTTTTGAATTTTACCGTTGCTTGCATTTATTGCTTTACGCGTTTTTCGGACCCATGCCAAAGTTTTTCAGCCTTTTTCCCTCTTATGATTTCCTTCGCTCTGGCTACCTCGTCTTTTGTTTTCATGGTCTTACTACATTTTTCCTGCATCTTTTATCACATGCATCCGTGACCGTTGTGGCTAGACGGATGGGACCGTATCTCGAGTAGAGCGCATGCACGACAAGTTCACAACTGTTCGAATATCGTGGAGAGATGCGAGCCGAGACAGACGTTTTGGCTTATGCGGAAATTGTGAACAAGTGGGTATCGTTTCTTTCGAGGGCTACAGGACGTTCCCGTGATCATCGCCTTGCCAGTTAACGGATGTCTTCTTCACGAGGTTAACCGACGTCACCGTTAACTGTACGTGTCACGTATCTCAGGATTGAGAATGGACACGATCGAACTAGAGCGCCGAGCATGAAAACATATCTTGTTTTAATTTCTTTTGTTTTGATTTTCTTAAACGAGTTTTGTTTTGTTTTTAATTCCCTTATGTTGGTTATAATTTGTTTTATCGGTCCTGTTTGTAACATCATTATGTTCGATTTTATTCATGACGGTTTTGTTATGTTTTAAATATTTTGTTTCTTTTCAGTTAAATATGAACTTTCATATCTTAATAAGAGAATTCATAATCTAAGAGATTTGATTTCAAAAGCAAACTCATTTTATTAATTCATAACAGTCTTACATCGAAGAAAAAGTACACTACTAAGTTACTTGCTTCTCTAAGTCTTTTACAAGTTGCTGGACATTCCTCAGGTGAGGGAACAGCTCCGCGCACGCCAGTTCAATCTGTGCCACCGCCGAGCTGATCTTCCTCAGGGAGACGTTTAGCTGCGTCAACTTCTGTTGCGGGGTGCTGCTTTCAGCTACCGCCTTGCCCTTCTTGTCCTCAGCTTTCTTGCCGGCACGCTTCTTCCGTCGTTTTGGGGAGACCACCATGTGCTCCTCCAGGCCGATGATGTTGGTCTTGAACCGTTTCTTCGGAGGCTCTTCATCGGAGCTTGTCGGGAAAGCCGTGCCGCCGATGTAGCTGTTGTTCTCGGAGTCTGAGGTCGTTCGAGAACGAAGTGGAGAGTCCATGGCTGAGAGTGAATGCCTCAGCTGTGAGGTTTGGTATTTATAAGCGGATGAGATGTCGCTTAAGGGTATAAGCGGTATCTCAAGTTGAGTTTGGACACCTGGCAGAGTGTGCCAGAATCTTATCGTGGTAGGACCCACGGATAAGACGGAATTTCGGGGACAAAATTCTTTTTAAGGGGGGTAGAATGTAACAGCCTGGGTAAAATTTGGATTTTTACCGGGACTGTTAAAGTCGTTTTACCGTGATTTACTGTTGAATTAATCTTGGGTAATTAATTCAAGGTAAATCGAGCGTCATTTTTCGAAACCGAGGGTTTTCCCGCGCTCGTGATTTTCCCGCGGATTTTTCGGAACTAAGTTGGTATTTTTCGAGTTTCAGAATTTCTCGGAAAATCACACCGGAAAATAACTAAGGAGGTATCGGTTATTTTCTGGTCCGGATCGGACTCGCCCGTAATACAGACGAATTTCATTATTGGTTCACATGTCTAATAGTAAAAAAAAAAAACAAAACACAGTTTAAAGCAGGAATCGGTGGAGAAGAAGGAAGAAGAGAGGAAGAGGAGAAGAAAAAAAAAAAA
>JAKUCV010005277.1:0-22019 GCA_028386065.3 Turnera subulata
AAAATAGAAGAACTATAAAATTTTAAATCAAAATAGGTAATATGTTATTGGGAAGAGAAAAATATAAATTATTTAATACAATATTTGGAAATATTATTTGTAATAAAAAAATTACAAAGTTGTTATAAATAAGTAGCTAGGGACAACAAAAAAAGTAGCTAGGGACAACAAAGCATAGGCAAGTACGTAAGGATGGCCGAAATCGCCTAGTTAAAGTGAATAACCATCAATCACCATTCCAAAAAAATAGACTCGTCATTGTATGTCTGTTGTCACTTTCCAGTGAAGAAAAAAAAAGTGTATAAAGAGGAGTTGAAGAATTATGAGAGGAAAGATCCAAACGTTGACTCAAAAAGAATACCACTTGCCAAGTCAGCTCAGTTGTCCTTTGTTATTGGTTGTTTCCTTAAAAGAATATACCATCTTCCAGCTTCTTATCAATTTTTTTTTTTGCGACTGTTTTTTTATTAGCTTTCTACCGACTAATCCAAGTTTCTTATCATTTACAATGACCACCGGAAAATGGCCCCTCTTTTCTATATTCTATTTCTACCCACAAAAAAAGTAAAAGGGTCCCTACTTTCTTTTTTGTTTTTCTTCCTTAGATAAGAAAGGGTCCCTACTTTCACACCATGCCTTTCATGAAGGGTCTATGCTATGACTTTGAGGCCCACCAAAAGTAATAATTAGTGAGTGGGTACAGATTCTCTCAATATTGTGGATGAAAAGCACGGCGACCTACCAAAACAACAAAAAGGAATAGAACTATTACTAGTTTGCTTCATTAACTTTTATATGGTCCGATGTATTTGTTAATTACTTTTACAACTAATGACTTGTATTAGTTTCAGTAATTATATTACTGTATCTGTATCATCAATATGTACATCATGTATATACAGTGCATCTAAACTAGTCTAGTTGATTGCCTTACACTGTTGAGTTGAGGGTGACGATATTTTGTAAAGAAATAGTTATTTTCCTTGTTTTTGGTTATTGAGTATTTTAGATTTTGGTTCGTTGGCGGAGTACTTTGCTCTCAAAATCATGAGTTCTTTAGCAGATTATATGGTTATAATTTATAAAGTGGATGGAAGGATGAAAATTAATATTTGTTCGATGAAGACGAAGAGTCACAAAGTACTGGTAGTTCATATGTTTGCGAAAAAAATAGCTGTGAGCTTTCTGAATAATATATAATAAATGAGAATAAAGCCTTGCCATTGACCCTCTAAATAAAGCCGTCGGTTGTCTCTATTATAACTCTATAAATTTATAAGGACAATCTAAACAAGAAAGCTCTTGATAAAGATTAAATTTTTATTAAGGGAAGTTCTGAGAGTTACAAAAGTATAAGGAAGAAGAAGAATAATTTTTGTGTCTAGAATGACATTAAATCGTCCCCATATTATTTGTCATATCTTTTCCATATATATTACGTGGGTATGGTGTCCTAAATGAGAGGGTTGTCCTTCCTTCATATTTAATTGAATTGATATGACAGTGTTGCATAACTCAGGGTTCCTGAATTCGTACCTATGTGGACAGCTATAGGGAATCCGTACTCATACCCTGGTGGACAATTTTCAAGTGGTAGATATTCTTCTAAATTATTTTATATTCCATATCTATCATCTTTTCCTTAGACATACCCTTCTGAAACCCTTCTTCATCATGGGTTGGGCCAATCTCATATCAGTCTTCGGTCTTCCCCTCAATAGATCAAGAAATAACTAAGAAATACTTTTTCATTAAAAAAACCAAAACATAAAAACTATCCGAAGAGCGAAGAAAACTGGATTCTTCACTTGGAAAGAATTACACGATGGAAGGTACGAAGATTCGTTCTATGTCATGAAAAGCAAACCACATACCGACATACGGCTGCTGTAGGATAGACATACCTGATTAAAAATAAAATAAACAAACAAGTCTGCAAAATTTTTTTTTTTCAAAAAAAAAAAGAAAATTGTTTGCATAGAGAATTTGGGACCTTCAGGCAATAATGATATACAAGTTGATTGATGGACAATTTCTTCTTTTCTATTTTCTTTCTTTTAAAACTGAATAAGACTCGTGTGCTCTGCCAGTTTGTGTCATTGGTAGGGCAAAGCACTTCCTTTTGTGGTTGTCATTCTCAAACTCAATGATCAATCTCGATTCGCCATAGTCGTTGCCATCAGTCAAAAATATGCAGCTAGTTTTGATTAAAGAGCTTTAAGGTTGAAGAGGTTCTGTTTTGGTTGGCAGTGGAGAAAGGTATCATGGATTACTGGCATTTTGTGGCTTTTATCCTGATTATTTCTGGCTATGTTAAAACTTGTATGTAGAACTTAGAAGAACGCATGCTTGTGGATGAAAAATGTGCCGGTATCAAATTGAAAACCCATTTTTGTCTATAGCGAAACACTTACGGTATGCTTTGATAAAAATTCAAAAAAAAAAAACTCATGGTATGCCAAGAATCAAATAGGAACTGATCACTCGTCCAATTTGGGCTAGCTTACAAAACGGTTAAAAGCAATTTTTGGTCACTGAACTTAGCTTTGTAATGGATTTTGGTCATTGTACCCAATTTTAATAGATTTTGGTTATTGTATTCAACAAAAATCATGAATTTTGGTTCGCGGATCAACCCAGTAAAGTGGAGCGTCATGTGTCCATTTGTGAGTGGTCCACATTATCAGGTGGACTCCAAAGAAAGTGGGCTTACCCGCTTTGAACCGGATCGGTTAGAAAGCAAACCGGTTTACACCCGTGATGGGTTAAACCACAAATTAAAATAAATTGGAAAACCCAACCTATAATTCACAAAAATTAGATTATTTTGATAATTCACAAAAATTGGTTCTTCTCGTATTGAAAAAGAAAATTGGTTGTGTGCTCTCGCTGTTGAACAATATTTAACAAACTTGACCAGAACATATTGCTGATTTAAATTGTAATATAACCAACCAATTGAAATAACAAAAACAGAAGAAAGGAAAAAAAGAAAGAATTGTAACGGAAATTTTTCAAAATTTTAAAGAAGTGGTGTAACAGCCCGGGTAAAAATTTAGATTTTTACCGGGACTGTAGAAGTCGTTTTACCGTGATTTACTGTTGAATTAATCTTGGGTAATTAATTCAAGGTAAATCGGGAGTCGTTTTTTCGAAACCGAGAGTTTTCCCGCGCTCGGAAGTATTTTCCTAACTAACCGAGCCTCGGTTTTTAGTTCCGAGAGTTGAACGATGCTCAGGAGAATAAATCGGATTTTCCGAGCCCAAGTCATATTTTTGGACCCGGGACGAAAAATTACGATTATGCCCCTGCTTTTTCCCTTTTCTTCTTTTCTTTTCTTTTCTCTTTTCTTTCCTTTTTTCTTCTTTTTACCTCTTTCCTGCTCCTGCGTGAGTTCGGCCGCCTCTCCCGTGAACTCGCCCGTGAAGCCCTTGTGCGCTTGTGAACCTTGTCCCCTTCCCCCATCTTTTCTTACGTTCTTTTTCTTGGTTCTATCATTTCTTGCTTCTCCTTCTTCTCCTCTTCTCTACCAACAAACACAACACACACAACACCACTACCGGCT
Source organism: Turnera subulata (assembly GCA_028386065.3). Classification (NCBI taxonomy): domain Eukaryota; kingdom Viridiplantae; phylum Streptophyta; class Magnoliopsida; order Malpighiales; family Passifloraceae; genus Turnera; species Turnera subulata. The sequence goes on from JAKUCV010005277.1 coordinate 3,567, forward strand.
GACCACCAACCACCACCGAGGCACCCTCCTTCATATCTTTTCTACCTTTCTTTTCTTTACTTTCTTTCTTTCTTTCTTTCTTTTTCTTTCTTTCTTTCTTCTTTTCTCCTCCCCTGCTCTTTTCCCCTTCCCCCGCATGCAACCGGCGACCCGAGGGACGAAGCCCCATCCTGCAGCTCCGCCCTTCCCCCTTTCTCTGCCGTCCGCGAGCACCACCGCCGCCGGAGGACATAGGCCTGACCCCGCGAACTGCAGCAGCGCCGTCTCTGCTCGCGCCCCGCCACGCCTCGCCGCGCTGCACCGCCGTTCGTCGCTCTGCACTTCGTGCTGCCTGCTGCTACGGCGACCGACCAAAGCCGTCACCTCCACCACCTGCGGTCGCGCCTCGGAACGACACCACCACCAACAGCCACGCAAACCACCCTTGCCGCGACCGCCCATCTCCTCCCTTCTTCCCCCCGCGACGTGCCGCCACTCTGCTCCCGTGCCCCGTAGCCCCGTCGCCGCCGCCTTTGCAAGGTGAGCTGGAGGAAGATGACCCGTTTGGGTCATGGTTAGGGCGGGTTAGCCCGATTGATGGTTGGGTTTTTAGGGTTGTGGGTATGGGCTGATGGTAATGCTGGGTTGTGGCTGCTGGATCCAAGGCAGCGGGTTGGGCCTTGGGCCTGCTGACTTGGTACAATGGCCTGGCTCTAGTGGGTTAAGACCATGGCTTGATCCAATTCTTTTGGCCCAGTTGGTTTTTAATTAAACATGTATATTTAAAAAAAATAATAATACATACATACATAATTATATTTTCTTGAAATATATGTATAAATGCGATTATCAATTTTTCGTGGATATAAAACATAGTGTATATATATTACTTAATCATTTTGGATATATATATATATATATATATATATTGAGGGTAATGTAATAAGTTTTAATTATGGGAATTATAATTTGGAAAGTATACGGAGTATATATTTCTGGGAAACATGAATACATAGTAATTTTGTGAAAATAAATAAAGTAATTATTTTGTTATATTAACTACAAGAAACCAAGGTAGTATGATTTATATCTTTTAAGGAATTACTATATAGTAACTACTTTCTAGAAAGGATACATATACTAAGGAAATAATTTGGGAAATTGTATATGTATATTAATAAATTTGTATTTATTTCAGGAAATAAGTGTATATGATTATACTTTTTGAAAATGGAGTTTTCTAAAAATAATAATGCTTGGGAATTATATTTTGGAAAGTATAATAATTTTTATAGAAATATTATGGAAAATATATACGCATGTTATAATTTTCAGAAAAATTATAGTAATTATTATTTTGGGAATTATAGTTATTTAATGGAAATATAATCTGGAAAGAGTTTAATTAAAGTATGGTACCGAAATTATATTCGGAAATACGTACGGTAATATTTTCGGTAAATGGAAATAATAAGGGATAAGAACCGGGATGGGTTATTACGCAGTTTGGCATCATAGAGTACCGAATATGTGCATTTATGTGTATGCATTGTTTTGTTGTATAGGTTATGATATCGAGCAGTTCCTGTGGAACCGGCTTTGGACCGATCGATGTTTCCAGAGTTGAGTAATCGGCTAAGGTGAGGTTAAGTAAATATTTATTTACATCCCATGATATCAAGTTGCTGTTTGTTTACTGTGTCCAATGATGCTGGTATGATACTTTGTGGCTGTGTATGGTTTGTTGTGTGATGAATTATGTTGATAATTGTTGCCATCGATGTTGTTGAGAATATTGCTACTGTTGAGTTGTTGACTATATGTGACATTGCTGGTGTGAAGCCTTGTGGCAGTGCATGGTTGTTGTGTGAGGTATTAAGTTGATAATTGTTGTTGTTGATATAATTGATGATGTTGGAATTGTGGATATAAGTAAGATTATTGCTGTTGTTGACTGTAGAATTGTGTGAGTTGAGTACCGGGGGTACTATTATGTGATGACAGTTTGGTATTGATTATTATCCAGACGAGCGGAGAGGCTGCGAGCCTGCTCGGGATAAAGAGTTGATGGCTGGTTAGCAGTATTGTGGTATTAAGACTAAAATAGTTATATTAATAAAATGGAAACACTTAGACATCTAGTAAGTCACAGTTAAATGTTGGAACAGCCAGATGGTAGTCTTATTTTATGGTGCTGGGGGAGAGTGTGCTTGGGGTCTGCTCCCTGTCTGTGCCAGTTATACGTGGAGGTACCAGGGCGGGGTCCACGGGCTAGCTAGCTTGAGTACCAGGCGACGGCCATCATTTAACTTGTGATAGGGGCCCTGATAATAAAATTGGATTAGCGTGTCTAGAATCACCAGTGTGTATTTAAGGTTCGTGAGAACCTTAGTTAATTGTGGATGATGTGACTTGGATTATTTACAGTGTTTGTATATGTATATTTGCTTATGGGTTTACCCGGTGGGCACTTCGGACTCACCCCTCACCTGCGGGCTTTCATCCCGTAGGTTGAGTTATTTGTGGTTCAGGTATATTGCATTCCAGACAGGCTGCGGCGTTATCCCTTGGACAGGACTCGGATCCATTAGTTGCATCATGGGTTGCATACAGAGTCATTGTGAGTCATAAGTCTTCCGCTGTGCATATGGTTGAGTTTACTGCTGTGTGTATGTTGTGATTGGGCCGTTGGGCCGGATGGTTGTTGTTGTTGATGTCCCCGGGGTTCAGGAGACGAGTTCCATGTTGGGCCGAAGGGCCGGTTTCCAGTTTTGTTATTGGGTCGTTGGCCAATTTATTGATTTATACACTGTTGTTTGGGCTTTATTGGGTTGGGTTGTCACAGTTCCGGCACGTGTTTACTACGAACGGTAAATACGGGTCGGGGCGTCTCAAGTGGGAATAACAAAAGTTAAAAAATCCAATTTAGGGGTTTTAAGTTTGTAACAGCCCTGGTAAAAATTTTATTTTTACCAATACTGTTTAAGTTATTTTTTTACCAATTTACCATTAAAATTAATTTTGGGTAATTAATTTATGGTAACTCGAGCATCGGATTCCGAAACCGAGCTTTGTCCCACGTTCGGGATTTTTCTGCGGATTTTATGGACCAAAGTTGGAATTTTTCGGGTCCAGTAATCTTCAGAAAAGTCGGGTTTATCCTCGTGATAACGGACCAGAAATAAAGTCAAGGGGTATAATAGTTATTTTTTTGTCCGGACAGAACCCGCCTCACATGCTGCACAGTAGTGCACAACTGTGGGTTGTCGCCGCCTTCTCTTGTGATGCCTGTTAACTGCTTGTGTGACCTGTGCCTTACCAGTATCTTGCTCGTGCTTCACCAGTGTATGCATGCCTTTAACCGTGTTTTCCTACCTTATCAGTATACCACCATCACTCTAACCTTCATCCACTCACCTCTACAAAAAGAAAACCCACTGCCCAGCTTCTCTCCCCGTTTCTCCCTCTGCAAAACTCAAAACCAGTGCAAACTCACCTATAAAATCCAAAACTAGTGCAACCAAAAAAAAAAAACAAAAAAAGAAACACACCCCAGCCCCAAAACGTTGTCGTTTTGGCAACAACTCCACACCCCCACCTCCTCTCTTCTTCCTCCCTTGCCCGTGAACCACCACTGCCTCGAGACCACCTCGCCGCCAGACCGCCACCCTTCTCCTCCTCCTCTTCCTTCCGACGCGTCACAGCCGCCATCGAACCCAGCTGCGTCGCCTTGCATCACCGCCGTCCAGTCGCAACAAGACCGACAAGGCAGGCCGCCCGAGTTCGCCATCTCCCTGCCACTGCCGTACCGCAACCTACAGCCGCTAGCGACGCCGCCTCCTCCCTCGCGCCGCCCTCTTCCTCCTCGCGTCGCACCTCGTCAGCCTTGTCTCGCCGCGCCGTCCTCTTCGTCGACTGCAAGGTGAGGGTGGCGGGTTGAAGATCCGTTTTGGCTGGATCTGACCCGGTCTCGCGTGAGTCGACCCGGTCGTTATGGCTTTGACCCGCGTATGGGTCTTGGACTTGGGTTTAGGGCGCTTGGATCTGGGCTGATGTGTCGATGGGCCGGCTGCACGGGCCTGCGCCTAGGAACGCGTTTGGGGCCTGGGTTTGGTGTTGTGCAAGGCCTGGACTGACACTGTTTGGCCCATTCTAGTTTTTAAAAAAAAGAAAAGAAAAGAGAAAATATAATCCTGGAAAAGAAAATAATTTTTGGGAATAATATTCTGGAAAACAAAAAAAATAATTTGTGTTTTGAAAAAAAAAATATATGGTATATATTATGGAAGAGTAATTAATTTGAGGAAATAATCATGGAAAAAAATAATAATTAATTTAAGGAAATAATTTTGGAAAAGGATATTATCAAGGTAATAAAATACCGGAATATCTGGATATAAGTATAGTGTATTTTTAACACTGGAAAATAAATGGTGAATTATGATGATAATGGAAATAACCCGAGGCAGTAACCGAGATGAGTCAGTATTTATATTACGGCATACAGTATTAGTCTGGCATGTGCATAACATCTTATGTGTGCATATATTATTTGTTTGATATAGGAGTTGATAACAAGCAGTTACTTGAGGAACCAGACTTGGAATCTGTTGGACAATTCCATAATTGATAATCGACTAGTGTGTGCTTTGTTGTTTGATTGAACTGCTGAGATGGTCATTGATTGGTTATTTGACTGCTATGGTTGCTGATGTTGGACTGTGTTATTGGTCGTGTGGATATTGTGATTAATGATGAACTGTTAATTGTGAGTAATTGGTGTTGTGAGATTATTGATGGTTTGGTCTGTGGAATAACTTGAGATAAAAGAAAATTGGATAATTGAGGAAAGAGTATTGGAATTGGAATTGAATTTGAGATGATGATTTAATTGTCACGTGGAAAGTAGTGGTACGACTAGATGGTTAGAGGCTAGTTCTGTGGTGTCATGGCCGGTTTGGTTTGGTTATTGGGGATGTTGATCCCGATTTATTTGGATATTGGGATGTTGATCCCGGATTGGTTTGTTATTGGGATGTTGATCCCGGATTGTGTTTTGGCCTGGCATCCGGAATTAGTCAATAACCAGGTACGACCCTAGCTTGTCCAGTGACAGGGCCCCGAAAGATAAAATTGGTAATAATAATAATTATTCTTTTGGTCTTGGCTCAGTCATGATTTGGTTGATTCTTGAGTTATCTTTTGCTGGTATTTTCTTCGAAAGTATTATGGTTGCCTACATATATCTGTTTATCCATGGTTGGTGAGCACTTCGGACTCACCCCTCGCCTGCGGGGTTTCATCCCGTAGGTTAAGTTGTTTCGTAGTTCAGGTATGACGTTCGGTGGCTGCTGCTTTCTTCTCCTCCTGACTCTGGATCCATACCTCCGCTGCATGTGCATATAAGTCTTCCGCTGCTGTATTATATGTGTTGCTGTGTTGCTACTTTCCTATTATGCCTATGATGTTGTTAATACTGTATTTTGCTGCTGCTATTGAGCTTTGAGTGTGTGGATTGAATAATGGTCCCCGGGTATGGGTGACAGTTATAATATTTAGATTGGTGTTGTGTTGTATTTGTCGGTTGTACTGTTTGTTCTGTCAATAAGAATAGTTTCGGCACGTGTTTACTGTGTCTAGTAAATACGGGTCGGGGAGCTTCATTTTGGTAGCGGAGCAGGCAGAAGATCATTAGGGACATAATTGTGATTGCTTGATTGCCTGTTTGTGCATAAGATCTGTCATGATATGATATGCATACATATACATTCTCATATAGGTGAGACGAATGGATCCGGTTGGAGGGAATCAGCATGCTGGAGTTCACCTAGATGATGATCAGGTTTCGGTGGATCAACCACTGTAAGTTGCGGGAGGTCCAAAACACCCTCCGATTGTTCCTTTGGGAGACCCTACGCAGATGCTAAACGTGGTAACTCAGATTCTGCAAAGGCAAGATGCCAGGGATGCTCGTATTGATGCCGTGGAAGCTCGGCCAGTCGAGGATCCAGTGTACACGAAGCTGGAAAAGCTTGGGGCAGAGATCTTCAATGGTGTTACCACACCACAGGATGCTAATTAGTGGCTCAGACAGATGAATAGGGTTATGCTAAAACTCACATGCAGGAATGATAAGTGGGCCAGATATGCCGCTGCTATATTCTGAGGAGTTGTCGTTGATTGGTGGGAGTCTGCAACCAGGGATTTGCCGACACCTATCGCTATGTCGTGGAATCAGTTCATGGAGATGTTCCGAAGGAAGTTTGTTTCTGAGGCGTACCAGGACCAGCTGAAACGAGAGTTTCTGAGGCTACAACAGGGGGCAGAACAGACGGTCAATGAGTATGAGATCAAGTTCAACCGCCTGTCCTTCTACGCTAGTGAGTTTGTATCTACTCCGGAGGCCAGATGTAAATGTTTCTGGGATGGTCTAAGATCTGGTATCCAAACAGTCATGGGGTGCAAGGTTTACGAGACTTACCAGGACATACTATCAGATGCCTTGAGAGCCGAGATTATCTGGCTGGGCAATGAGAGAGAGCAACAGGAGATCCGTAAGAGGCAAGCTGCACAGAGTTCTGGAGGATAGAACAAGAGGTTCCAGACACCAGCCAACCGGTCAGGATATGGACAGAGCCGCTCTATGCCAGTAAGTCAGGGACGTGGATGGAACAACAACACCTACAACAACTGAGGCAGTTCTTGGACTCAGTCCGGAGGGACTTCGTCTGGGAATACTCGCCCGAGACTTCCTCTGTCTCAGGTGAGGTGCTATGAGTGTAACAAAGTTGGGCATTATCGATATTCTTGTCCCAAGTTGGGAAGATCTGGAGGTACGACACCTGCTCAGACAGTGCAAGCTTCTGTTGCCAGCGTTCCTAGTGGTTCTGGAGTTGGCCGAGACCGAAGACGTGGAGCTATTCCTGCTAGAACCCAGTCAGCCATGAATCAGAGTGCAGTAGTGTCGAGAGCATTTGTGATCACCGCTGATGAGGATCCAGATAATGTCGATGTTATAGCAGGTACTTTTACAGTCTTTGGTAGCAATGCATATACTTTGATTGATCCTGGTGCTACGCATTCTTTTGTCGCGCAAAGTTTTGCAATACAATATAACTGTACGGAAGAGAGTTTAACTTGTCCGATAAGGGTTAGGTTACCTGCGGGTATAGTGGTCAGGTTAACCCATGTGTGCAAAGACGTTTTTCGTACGACAACGAGGTTTTTCTTGCACGGTTGGTTGTGATGAACATGGGAGGTTTCGATATTATCCTAGAGATGGATTGGTTGTCCAGGTACAGTGCTATGGTAAACTGTCGAACCAAGGAAGTGTTGTTAACTTCCGATGGTGGGCAACAGGTTTTGTTGACAAGTATTGGGAGAGCTACTACTACATGTAGTATCTCTACTAATCAGGATTTCGGGATGAAGTCGCATGGTCCAGATGCCTTGTTGGCACATGTCACGGGTGAAGAAGTTCAGACACCAGTTTTGGGGGACATCACAGTTGTGAGAGAGTTTCCAGAGGATCTACCAAGATTGCCACCTGATAGGGAAGTTGAGTATACCATCGATCTGATGCCGGGAGTGACACCTATTTCGATGGCACCGTACCGGATGGCACTGATAGAACTCCAAGAGTTGAAGAAACAGTTAGATGAGCTGCTTGAGAAGGGATTCATCAAGCTTAGTACATCACCTTGGGGATCACCAGTGTTGTTTGTTAAGAAGAAAGATGGCAGTTTGCGTATGTGTGTGGACTATCGACAGTTGAACAAAGTGACAGTGAAGAACAAGTACCCGCTTCCCAGGATTGATGACCTTTTTGATCAGTTGCAGGGGGCTACCATGTTTTCCAAGATCGATCTTCGGTCTGGCTACCATCAGGTCAAGATTATAGAGAAGGACAGACCGAAGACAGCCTTCCGTACTCGGTATGGTCATTTTGAGTTCACAGTGGTTCCTTTCGGCTTGACCAATGCACCTGCAATTTTCATGTGTTTGATGCACTTGGTCCTGAACGAGTTCTTGGACAAGTTCGTGGTAGTCTTTATCGATGATATTCTGATATACTCCAAGAGCAGGGAAGAACATGAAGAGCACCTGAGGGTAGTATTACAGAGGCTGCGAGAGAAATAGTTGTATGCCAAGTTCAGTAAGTGCGAGTTCTGGCTTGAAGAAGTTGCATTCCTTGGACATGTTGTATCCGGGGATGGGATCAAAGTTGACCCTGCCAAAGTGAAAGCTGTTCTAGAGTGGGAGCCACCCAAGACGATACCCGAAGTCGGAAGTTTTCTTGGCCTTGCAGGATATTACCGGAGATTCATCGAGGGTTTTTCCTTGATAGCCAGTCCTATGACCAAGCTATTGAGGAAGGATCAAGCCTTTGTGTGGCGTGAAGCCTGCCAGAAAATTTTGATGAGCTGATGAAGAAGTTGACATCAGGACCAGTTTTGACAGTACCTAAGCCAGGAGTGGAGTATGTGCTGTTTTGTGATGCTTCAGGTCTTGGTTTGGGAGCAGTTCTGATGCAAGAGGGCCGAGTGATTGCCTATGCTTCGAGACAGTTGAGGCCACATGAGAAGAACTACCCGACACATGATCTATAGATGGCCGCAGTGATCCTTGCTTTGAAGATTTAGCGACATTACCTGTTCGGAGAGTGATGTCGGATTTTCACAGATCATAAGAGTCTCAAGTACATCATAACTCAGAAGGAACTTAACCTATGACAAAGATGTTGGGTTGAGTTGCTGAATGATTATGATTGTACTATTGAGTACCACCCTGGAAAAGCTAATGTTGTAGCTGATGCTTTGAGCCGGAGACAACCAGAAGATGCTTCCACGACCTACTCGATATCCTCTCTTATCGAGTTAAGGAAGATGGGAGTTGATTTGTTAGTGGATGAGACAGGAGCTTTGTTGACCCATATTGAAGTCAAGTCCAACCTGAGAGGCTGGATTGTGGAGCTACAAGATGGAGATCCTGACCTGATCAAGCTGAAGGAAGCAGTCCGCAGTGGAAAAGAAGATAAATTTCACATAGCTGAGGATAGTGCATTGATGTTGGGGAAACATCTATGTGTACCCAGTGTTGGTGACCTGCGCAATTAGATTTTGGAAGAAGGACATATAACGCTGTATACTATGCACCCTGGAAGTACTAAGATGTATCAGAATTTGAGGAGTCATTTTTGGTGGCCGCGCATGAAGAAAGATGTAGCCGAGTATGTGGCTAAGTGTATTACCTGCCAACAGGTGAAAGCCGAGCATCAGGCTCCAGCGGGAAAGTTGAGATCTTTGACAGTGCGAGAGTGGAAGTGGGAGATGATCACTATGGATTTTGTGGTCGGATTACCGTTAACCCGGAGACATCATGATGCTATTTGGGTTATCGTTGACCGACTTACAAAATCAGCTCATTTTCTCCCCATCCGACAGACAGACACCCTGGACAAGTTGGCAAAACTTTATGTTGCAGAGATTGTGAGACTACATGGAATCCCTAAGTCCATAGTCTCAGACAGAGATCCGAGATTCACATCATGATTTCAGAAGAGTCTGCAAGCAGCTTTGGATACGAAGTTGAGTTTTAGACAGACGGACAGTCAGCGAGGACTATTCAGACGCTAGAAGACATGTTAAGGGTGTGTGCTCTTAATTTCAGTAGGAGTTAGGATCAGTATTTGCCTTTAGCGGAGTTCGCCTACAACAACAATTTTCATTCCAGCATCGGGATGCCACCGTTTGAAGCTCTTTACGGAAGGAAGTGCAGAAGTCCAATATGTTGGGATGAAGAAGGTCTCCGTTTGATTGTGGGTCCAGATTTGGTTAAGCAGACAGTTGATAAGATTCAGACAGTTAAGCAGAGTATGAGAGCAGCTCAGGACCGACAGAAGAGTTATGCTGACAAACATCATCGTGAGATGGAGTACCAGGTGGGAGAAAGAGTTTTCCTCCGAGTTGCACCTTGGAAAGGGGTTATCAGATTCGGGAAAAGAGGGAAGCTGAGTCCCAGGTACATCGGGCCGTATGAGATCGTGGAAAGGGTTGGACCCTTAGCGTACAGATTATCTTTACCAAGGGAGTTGTCACGGATTCATGACATGTTCCATGTCTCTATGTTAAGGAGGTACAGATCAGATCCGAGCCATGTGGTTAGTACAACAGATGTTGAGGTATCAAAGGATCTTACATACACAGAATTGCTAGAACAGATTCTTGCCCGAGAGGTCAGACAGTTGAGGAACCGAGTTATTCTGATGGTAAAGGTTAAGTGGAGCAAGCACTCTGCGAACGAGTCTACATGGGATGTCGAGGAGCACAAGCGTTTTCAGTTTTCGCACCTATTTTCAGCATCAGAGTGAATTTCGGGGACGAAATTTTTTTAAGGTGGGTAGGCTGTAACAGCCCCGGTAAAAATGAAATTTTTACCGGGACTGTTTAAGTTATTTTTTTACCGATTTACCATTAAAATTAATCTTGGGTAATTTATTTATGGTAACTCGAGCATCGGATTCCGAAACCGAGCCTTGTCCCACGTTCGGGATTTTTTTGCGGATTTTACAGACCAAAGTTGGAATTTTTCGGGTCCAGGATTCTTCAGAAAAGTCGGGTTTATCCTTGTGATAACGGACCAGAAATAAAGTCAAGGGGGTATAATAGTTATTTTCTGGTCCGGACAGAACCCGCCTCACATGCTGCACAGTAGTGCACAACTGTGGACTGCCGCCGCCTTCTCCTATGATGCCTGTTAACTGCTTGTGTGACCCGTGCCTTACCAGTATCTTGCTCGTGCTTCACCAGTGTATGCATGCCTTTAACCGTGTTTTCCTGCCTTATCAGTATACCACCATCACTCTAACCTTCATCCACTCACCTCTACAAAAAGAAAACCCACTGCCCAGCTTCTCTCCCTGTTCCTCCCTCTGCAAAACTCAAAACCAGTGCAACCAAAAAAAAAAAAAAAGAAACATACCCCAGCCCCAAAACGTTGTCGTTTTGGCAACAACCCCACAACCCCACCTCCTCTCTTCTTCCTCCCTTGCCCGTGAACCACCACTGCATCGAGACCACCTCGCCGCCAGACCGCCACCCTTCTCCTCCTCCTCTTCCTTCCGATGCGTCGCAGCCGCCATCGAACCCAGCCGCGTCGCCTTGCATCGCCGTCGTCCAGTCGCGACAAGACCGACGAGGCAAGCCGCCCGAGTTGAGATTGATCCTTCTCGAATCGTACGATTGAGATTGATCCGATCATGTGGCTGTGAGCCACATTAAAAAAAAAAGTGTCAGCAAGGCGGGCCGAACTTGGGCCCTGAGCTATATGGGTTTGTGCATGTATTTGGGCTATTGGGTAGTGCAATTATTTGGGCTTTGGTGGCCTGGGTTGGACAAATTTAATGGACATAAGGTCTATTATGGACAATTGTTTAAGACATAAGGTCTTACTAATTTTATTTTGTATGGCCTATATTAAACATATGATTTAATTAAAATTAATTTAGGCATACGGTTTAAATTAATTTCTCTTTTATGTGGCCTATAAATATAAAATTAACTTATTTTAGACAGACGGTCTAAAATTATTTTCTTTCTATCAACATGTGGTTGAATAAAATAATGCAGACTTATTTTAGACATATGGTCTGAATTATTATTTTTATTGGGTTTGAAACCTAGTAAAAATAATTATAAGTCTAATGTTATTTTAAGAAAGAGATGGTCCTTTTAGACATATGGTCTAAATCAAATTTCTTCTATTGACATATCGTCAAAGAAAAATAATAATAATCGATTTCTTTTAGGTCTAAAAATTAATTTCATTTTGGGTTTATGACCTAAATAAAATTAAATTGTCTATCTTAGACATACGGTCTAAGTAAGTTTTATTTTATGGGCTTTTGGCCTAAATAAAATAAAATTAATCGAGACAAAAGTCTAGTAATATTATATTTTTTAGAAGAGATGGTCAATATCAAAATAATTTTTTTTAGACACACAGCCTAAATAAATTTTATTTTTATATCTCATGACCTTAGTAAAATTTGTCCATGCTAGACATATGGTCTAATTAAATTTTATTCTATGGCATACGGCTTAGAATAAAATTATGAAGGGTTCCAATATTTTTCTTAATAGATCCAGAAAAAGTACTTAGTCACATGGACTATTTCTTTTGACATAAATTTTGTGTTTATGTTTTATCACCAATAAAATACAATCCGAATATTTCTAGACCATTTTCTTTGTGAATTTGGCACGAGAAATATTTACTCAACTGTTCAAGCATGAGTAATATACGATTACCAGCTTTAATGTTAATTGGATTAACATTATGAACTAGTTGCTATTTAGTTCAGCATCACTTGTTAATTAGTTTTAACATTGTTGGGTTGTTCAACTTATAATCCACATGGGATTATAAAATTGTGCTTGACAAATATGTTGTCTGGAGCATGATTAATGCTTAGCTGTGTTATTGGTTAAATTAATTTTCATTATGCATTCAACTTTAGGACGATGATTGGGAACATAGTGAACTTTCGACTCCGGGTTATGTATGTGATTATTAACTTAGCCAATCGAAGCTTAGCATTATACATGTATGTATGTTGAACATTACACCTTATATGTGATCCTTGTGTATTTTATTTTTTTAAATATAATTACTGCTTCATAAGTTATTGTCGCCTAGCTCAACAAAAGGTTGATGCTTAATGACGGTAATTATGAAATCTGGAATTTAGTATTTCAATATGTGCTGGTAGAGCAAAAGTGCTCTTGTGATCATCAATGTAGTCATGAAAGTTGAAGACAGATCAGTACGGCAAACCATACAGTGTAAAGTACTGTTGTAACAAAAGTGTTGCAATGATGACCAAATAGGTCGTTTTCCAATGATGAAATTGAATAGTACGATGTGGTACTTTACTTTGCATGAGCTACCAAACTTTGTGTTTGCGGCTGTTTTATTTTTTGTGTAACTGAATATAATTCTTAGTGAATTATAGACTCAGTAGCCACACATTATATTGTATGGAGATGTGATACCTGATCAACGTTAAGTCTCACATGGAGATTAAACGTTTTGACATGTAAGTGGCAACAATAAGGTGTTGCTTAAATACTCATATCATACAAGTTAGTCTTGTGTAACATATGAGATGTGATCTTACATGATAGATGTCTTTTCTGACATGTTTTGGTTTTAGTAACCATACATGCTTTCATGACAAATTATAAAATTGATTCTGTTTCAATTTTATATTGCTTTAGTCTTATTACCGAATAATGCTAGATTTGGTCATACGGACCAACAGAGAATGCCAAGGTTAGCAAGTAATGTTTGCTTCCTAGCATTATACAAGTAGAATTGCCTGCTTGTGAGTGTTATCTAGCTGATTATTGACCATCCGGTAAAGTGATTGAAGCCAACTCTTCATTGTTATTTGTCCACCTGGACATCTGCGGGTCCATTCACGTTTGGACTAGGCAAAAGCATGTAATTCATCATTTTATTCATTATGCCCAACTATATCTATTTAATTTTCTATTTTTGAGGCATTAAGTTGTTTCTAAAGCTATATGAGCTTAATAGAAAATTATCTAGCTATGAAGATGCAAGATCTTCACGTTAATTGTGACCGTTTTGTCGATCCAATCAGTTGGGCATGTGATGAAAGAAAATAGTGCATTAGTTGACTATTCCTAACAATCTATGACAAAATGTGTTATAGAGTGACATGATGGAATGCTTCTGTAACGGTTAAGTAAACAAAGGTGCAAACCTTATTGCCACATGGGTAATATTAAATTCGTTGCCGCCTATATACTTAACAATATGCCTATATAGTCAATTACAACTACTCTGCATGTGTTGTAGACTAGAATGCTACCCACCAAGTGTTTTGGTAACCTTGGAAGTTGTGCCTTCAGAGGAAGACAAGTGTCTTATGAGATACTTACTAACCTTAAGGGTTATATGTTTATAAGCTAGCAAAACAGTGGGAGCGTAACTGAGTTTAAACCAACAGATGTTATATTCTTTGTGAATGAGTTTCCTAAGAAGGGTGAGGTAGGTTAAGGCCTATTTTTATTTGAGGAAGAGGATTAAGACATGCAAGGATTACTTTATTCGAGTGGGAGGTTTTTTTACAGATGATGAATTAGTTTCTCATCAATAAACTTCCTCATCATCAAGTCCAAATAAAAGTAATCTTGTTGTTCCAAGTGAGAGCAATAGAGATAGATCTTGTTCTTAGTGGGAACGAGATTAAGATTTTAATCCGAGTGGGAGCCATGTTGATCCAAATGGGAACAACATACCTGAATCATAATTTAGTGTGATTCTCATAAAAGATTGTCGTTGATGATTTGACATCAAAGATAGTGGGTCTTTTATGATATTCCTACATGATGAGCCTAGAAGAGGATGCCTCAAAATCCTTCTATAGAAAAATGGACAAAGGCACTTGAAGAAGAGATGGAGTCAATGAGAGTCAATAAAGTTTAAGAACTGGTTGATCTCACTGAAGGACATAATGCCATTAGGAACAAATGTGTTCTCAAAAGCAAGCTTAAGGCTGAAGGCATAGTTGAGAAATTTTATACTCAACTAATAGGTAAAAGGTATACTACAGAAAGAGATAGATGAAACAGATTGATTACAAGAATCAATCTCAATTTCTGTGAGTTTTACCTATGTATGGATGCTTCTAGCTATTATGTCAAACTTAAAGTTTGGATTACGTCAAACGGATGTAATAATGCCTTTCCCAAGGAAGATTGAATGAAACAAATTGTGTTTCATTGAAGAGGACCACAAGCATATGGTTTGTAGACTTTGAAGTCTATATTGGTCTTCTAATCCTCAAGGCATGTACCAAGTAAGTTTGCAATTTACATATAGTATGTATATGACATACTTATAGCTAGAAATGATATGGAGTTTAATCAACAAGGTAAAGAACCTAGTTGTCATCTCAATCGAGAAAGATGATATGGATAAAGAATGTATATAAACTTGAAATTAAGATTTCAAGATATTGTTTAAGATATTATTGTATTTTTCGTAAGAGAATTACAATAATAAAGCTTTGGAATAATACTATATGCATAAAAGTAATCCTATCTAAACTCATATCAATAAATGTCATACTTTGAGAAATCGTGTGTCCTAAGACTCCTTATGAGAGTGATGAATAGGCCAAGTTCCATAACAGAACGCAGTCGGAAGTTTGTTGTACGCTGTGGTGTATGATAAACTAGATATTGGTTAAGCAAATGGCTTAACAGATAAATGTCAATCCGACCTAGGCATAGCACATTACAAGTAGTTAAAAAGGATCATGGGATATCTAAAGAAGTCCGCTGATGATAATTTTGTCTCCAAGTAGTAGTCATGGAAAAGATCTAGATGGTAGAAAAGTCTACATCTAGATATATGCTCTTACTAAATGATGGCGCCATATCATAAAGTAGTAAGAAATGATCATGTGTATTTTTGTTTGCGATTGATGCTAAATGTGTAGCTCTCGCTTCAGCAGTGTAAAAGTTATTTGGTTGAACAAGTTCTTGGATTATATAATGGATAATGCATAGGACACTGATCTAGTGTTAGTCAACTATGACAGTATGGTTGCAATTTCCATTGCTAGGAATAGTTAGTTTCACCAAATAAGTAGACATTCGATACAACTATGCAAATGGCATTGTTTTATGCAAGGGTGTGAATGTGAAGTATCTGTCTATAAGAGACAAGTGATCAGATGCACTATTTAAGCCTTTACCTTGGGATGTGTTTGTGGAACACATTGGGTATTAAAATTGTGTAGGCTTAAGTACTTCACTTTATGCTTATTATTTTCCCAAAGTTCACATCCTGTGTTGAATGTTCTTGCTATCAAATAAGTTGATTTGCATACATACATATGGATGAATGTTATGTACATTCTTCATTTATTTATTTAAGAGTATGTCGAGTAGACACGAGGTTAGCAATCTCACACGGGCAACCGCCTCCTTATCTTAGTGATAAGTGGAGATGAGACAGATTTTAAGCAAAATTATCAGATGGATAATTTGAGAGCTTGTGGCTTAAAATCATAAATGTCGACTATATAATGACATAAGGTCATTTTAATGGTGGAATACGTTCACCAAGTCTACTTAGTGGGCCAGATGTGGGTTCAAGTTGATGTGTAGATCGAGGAACTCAAATTTGGACAATATGGTGTCTAAATATCATCTGTACAGCATTCCATATGAAAAAGACATACGCTCCAAGGGAAAGGAGAAAATGTTGTAGCACATGCTTCATACCATGTGTGCATTTTGTCGACCAAAAGGGTTTACATAAGTTCAATCTCCATTTACTGTTGTGTGAGACCCAGAGCCTTTATGATGGCTCGATTGTGTACCCTCATTACTCCGATCAGGTACTTGAGATTCAGCTTGATGTTTGCTATCTTAGTGTGTTGCCAAAGGGCCATGGACACTGATTCGGTTTGGCGGGACATGTCTAGAAAAGCAAGTTAAGTTGAGTTAAGGGGATTGTGAGAAGAGGAAGATCATTGACCGAAATCACATTAGTTTGTATTCACCGGTGCACCAATTATGACATACGGTTATAATTGTGAATACAATGTATCTTTAAAAGAGAGATATTCGGTAGATTTCTAATGTGATTTATGATCTAGGGTACTTGCATACCTTTTGATCTACTTGCAGGTTTATTCTTGATGAGAGGCTATATATTCCTAACTGATGTATAGCATTTAGCTCTCACAGTATGTTGGTCGCACGGTTCTACTTCCCTGTATGGATGTTTGCAGTTTCTGATGAGAATTTGTTTCGCATGATTGTATTTATGAGCACTCCCATTATGTGTGAGTGCGAGATGTTGGAAAATAGAGAGTCCACCCACAAGGGGTGCTCACTTAAGCCCAATTGGGCCCAACTAGTGCATTATATAAGCCACCACAAGGAGAGGCTGATAGACAAGGTATTATACACATGTGTTGTGTAAACACTGAGATAACCTGCATACACTGCATTCTAGGGTTTAGACCGTGGAAACTAGGAGGCCGATCCGACATACTGTGACGGTCTCCACCGACCAGTAATTCAAGTCGTGGCTCCCGATCCTTACAACGCTTTCGCTTCACTCTTACAGATAAGTCTTCTTATCTATGTTATGTATATGTACATGAAATCCTTCAATGTCTATCTAAGTAACAACAAAAAAAAGTGGTTCACTATCTTTCCAGCCACTATACTCCATTACCTAAGTGGAGAAAGTTTAAGGTAAATTATAATGATATAAATATTTATTTTGCATTGATAAGCATATTTATCTAATAAGACATAATTCAACAAGTTAAATTTAAACTAACAAACAAGCGCATTTATTTACATTGCTATGCATATTTATCAGATTGAAATTTACAAATTGAATTCGGCATCTAATATCATGTGCGTCATTTAGTTGAAAGGTAGACATGGGCAGAAAATCCGAACCAAATCTTCTGAAATGGAAATGGAATGTAACAGAATATATTTTTTTGTTTGGCCAAAAAATGGAATGGAAAAAATTTTTAATCCAAAAATCTGTGAAAATCCGTATGAGTTACAAAAAAAAGAATGGCGCCAAATGAAAATCTAAAACGTGAGTTTGGCGCCTAATGGAATTAGACGAAAAAATTATAGGTGGCATCCAACTCAAAACCAAAACTGAAATTTTAACATCTTTAATTTATTCTAAAATTCGCTAATTCTTTGTAAACCTTATTAATATAAATACAAGGCATACCACATTAGCTAAATCTCACTATTAATGCTGAAAACAAGAGAATCCACTCAAAATAAATGAACAATACCAAAATATTTAATAATGTATAAATAAATATGATATGTAAGTATATGTATAATTTTTGGTGTGTTATTTTTTATATTTATACTGGAAAACCACCAAAAGTAGAACCGTCTATGTTGGTAGTGGTCCCACACTATGAGGTGGAAGTTGAATCGTGCTGCTCATGATCCTAGGCTAAATGTCCAAGAAGTGAAATGGATGGTCGAGTCATAGATGAGATTAGTTTGGCTTGTCGAATTGGATACTCACAAATATCAAAAAAAAAGTAGAACCCTCCGTGTAAGGGTTGCAGCTTATAAAGTTAATTGATCAAGAAAATAAAGAAAACCAATTATCAAATGTTGAGATGGCCGAGTTGGTCTAAGGCGCCAGATTAAGGTTCTGGTCCGAAAGGGCGTGGGTTCAAATCCCACTCTCAACATCATTTTTTTTTTTCTACTTTTCTCCCGTGAACATAAAAGGTAACATTATTTTCTTTTTCTTGTTTAACCCAAAGCCCGTAATGAAATGACCCTTTTCCTTTTTTTTTTTTGTACCGATGATGTTTTGCAATTTTCCTTCCTCTATAATATAATAATTTTGCTTATTTTCCTTCCATTG
>JAKUCV010005278.1:2086-88799 GCA_028386065.3 Turnera subulata
TAATGCCGATAGGCTTAAATCAAAAGCTTCAGGCTTTATGTTACAAGCAATACATATTGCACTTAGACAGGATACTCCAGGACCAGTCTAATAGCACGGTATTTGGAAGCTTCTTTGGGAGTTCCAATCATAAATAAGTTTATCCATACTCAAAATGATTTAAATTATGTAAAGATCAGTTCAACTCTATTTTGTAATTTTCCCGGGAATTAGTTGCTTTAGGCAACTTGAATCCTTCAGGGATCTTCATGTATATATCATGACTCATGGATCCATAATAATAGGCTGTAATAGCATTCATTAGATGCATTTCTAATACTTATCATATACTGCTAGACAAAAGTAATTGCATCAACCACAGGGGAGTATATCTCCTCCTAATTAGTACCTGGTCGTTTGAGTAAAACATTGTGCCATAAGCCGTGCTTTATATCTCATATTCTTTCCCGCACAAATTCCCATTTTATGACCAGTTGAATTTTGCACCTTCTGGTGTATGGACTACAGGTCCGGAAATTTCTCGCTTCGAGCGAGTCCAACACAGCCTTTAATCATGTTTCTCTATTTTGGCCAATCATACTGCGCCTACATTCGTCAAATATAGGTTCATGATCCTCATTTTTATTTAGCGCTATATTATAAATAAAACAAGTATTCCGTCGACGGTTATTTTCACGTCGGTTCCATCTTATTTCTGACACTGTAATTGAGATCTCATCATGCTCATTTATTTCAGGTACCTGAGTTACTTCTGGAAATTTATTAATTGTGTCAGACAATCAACCTCTTCTGGAGGACTTTTAATTCAAACCTCTACTAGAGGTCTTATTTTCTCACTGGGGCCATCTTATCACTTTTGCTCCTTTTTCTCTATCGAGAATTTCTTTTCTTTTTGGAACCGAGTATAATCTATAGATTCATTTGCATACTTACATTATTCTTCAGGAACATCAATCTTAAACAGGAGCATTTGCAGCTGGTATATGGTCACACTTTAATTTAAATGTGTCTGGCAATTGCATATCAATTTTCCTGCAAATGAATCATCTTTTGAACTTCAGGTTCATACTAATTTATTCGAGGATCAAAAACTAGATATTGATAAATCATTTCAATAATCTCTTGATCCAGCTGCTTCTTACCTCCCCCTTATGTTGGGTAAACTCTAACATCAAATTAACATACCCAACATACACAACATATATTCTCAATATTCTTTAAGGACCAGCTAAACAATGTTGTGGTAGAACATTTTTATACTATATAACCGATGGTCCGAAGATGAGAGATACTGAATATGTGACCATTAATCAATTAAATGGGGAGATCTTATCATGTTGGCTTGATGCACTCAAGTGTTGCTGCATATAAAATACCAATTATCAAACAGTGATATTTCATCAATGGTCCTGCAATTAATTGTCAATATGGCCCAGATCACTTTGGGTTTATTTCCAATGATATATATTTTCATTGAAGAAATATACCAGCATAATCTAGACATATAGTCTAGTAACATAAGTAGGGATATGTACCCGCAAGTGGCTTAATCATTAAAACAAGTGCGCACAATGCCAACTTGTGTTACACAATAGACCATCTAGTCGATGCATCGTAAAAATTACCTAGATGGTTAACACCGCGGATTTATCAGTCCGCGTTTATGTCCCTGAACTATTCTCAAACTTGCTGGTGATACTAGGTCATTCTCATCTTAGGAAGGCCGTATAATAACTTTCGCAGCAAACAAACTCATAGAAATTAATTGATTGTAAAACTTCTGGTTTTTCAATGAATGACCAAATAAATTTCGTGCATCGTTATTGACCCGGGATGCCCATCCGGTCATGCCAAACAATAAGTCCATGAACCAACTTCAAGTTGGTGTCAGCTTCAGGCTGCGCAAGCTGTGTATCTAAACACTTAAAATTGCTAGCTCCAGGCTAGTGCATTCCAGCTTCTGGCTGGATATGTTAAGTTTCAATTACTCAACTGCTAGCTTCAGGCTGCAATACATGTGTCAATATTAGGCTTATTCCTATCACTCATGTCTGAAAAAATCAGAATTATTGGACAATAATTAATATAGTGGCAGACATTTCCAAAAGCAAATCCTCGAGGATTGTAAAGCTTTAGAATTTTCTGAATAATAATATAATCCACCGAAAAATCTTCTGGTTCTTTTCGGGGACACCTGGCTATCTATGCTCAGGCTATAAAATGGGAGAAGGATTACATGGGAAGATACAGGAAAACTCATAGATATAGAAAAATTCATCAAAGCAAAGAAACACAAAAAACTCAACCAAGACAAAAATGCCTTTCCCAGCTACTGTTTTCTTTGTTGAGGGTGCCTCACTAAACAAAAGAAATAGATTGGCCTATAGCATGGTAAATGGACAACAAGAGGAACTGCCTAATGAGCTAGCAAGAATCCCACGTTTGGTTTTTGTAGATGAGCTATACTCGTCTAGGTTCTTTGTGACTCCAATAGAAGAAACTTTCTTCCTGGAGGACCAAGGCAATCTCAGGACAAATTTTTATGGCTCAGCTAACTCTATAATGTTTTTCATATCTGTTAGGATGCAGGAATTTCAGCTAGAGCCTTCATGTCAAATTTTAAATGAAAGCAGTTATTATCAGGTTTCCATGATGGCTCGGAGCGTCCCAAGGGTGACTGGGTTACTATTATGGAATTGCAGGGGTATAGCAAGAAGGTCTCAAGACTTTGTGCGTACCTTAAGGGATCTGAAGAATCAGTACAAGCCTAACATGGTACTGATTACCGAGACTTTGTGGCAAGCAGAAGAGAATCATGGTGTGATTCCACTTCGTTTTCCTCCAACGAATCGATTTGAGATACCTGGAGAAAACAACAGGGGTGGTATGTGGTTCTCCTGGAACGACAGTGTTAGGGTCAACATTAATGGTGAGGCTCAGAGTTTCAGGGTTAATGTTGAACCCAATAGATAGATTATTTGTTTAAGCATATGTATGAGAACCATTCTTCTTTAAATGTTCTCCAGTTATGGATCTGTTTTTGCAATAATAATATGCATGTTTACTTTGAGCCTTTTCCATTTATTATCTTATTTACGCCCACAGGCACAAATAATTATACTGTCTTATTCGCTTCAGGGAATAAATCTGAGTCAATTCATTTGGGATCCATAATAATTCATTTTATTACTAGGGTGTCTATACTCGCGTAAATATACGATCTTCTGGATCATATTAAAACATGCGTTCTTCAGGAACATATTCGAATTTATGCTCTTCTGGAGCGTGTTAATCATATTTTTCATTTCGATATTGCATAATATGTTATATTGACATCCATACATATAATTCTCCCCCTGTGGATGTCAATTTTGCATTGTCTTCGAGACTAATGCGTCAGACATTATTCTAAGAAACAATTATAACGTACTGAAAAATAAATAAAAATAAATTGCAATGCGTAAGAATTTAAACTGAACATAAAATAAATTGAATATAAAATAAATTGCTCCTTCAGGGTAAGCAAGTATAATATCTACCTTCTGGTGGTCATATAATTTCCATCTTCTGGTGGTAATAATTTTTATTTTCGATTTTCCTTTGAAGGATCTTCAGGATCTTTTGAACGGTAAGACTTCCAGTCTTCGTTGTATTTTCTTTTATTGAGTCTGCTGAACTCTTATATTTAGTCTTTCAGACTATTATCATATAAATTTATGTCCGCATTTGATACCCTTAATAAATTTCTTCAGGAAATTATAAGGGTCTTGAATAACATAATTTTAATAAAATTAAAAACTGAAATGAAAGAAACAAACATGGGCCTTTCGTTAATTAGCCCAATGAAGAATTAAATTGCTGATAATTAAATGCGACGAGCCTTACACGAGCCCAATTAAAACGTAAAGAAATAGGCGGCTTAGCCGTCCATGAAATGAATAATGGGCCTTTTTAATAGCCCAATCGGAATTTAAATTAAAAAAAAACAAAAAATATGCTTACTCGATAAATCTTTCAGCAATAACATATATAATACGTTTATACGATAAAGGCGGCTTAGCCGGCCAATAAATATAATAAATATAACGGCCTTCCGGGCTTATATAACGGTCTTCCGGGCTTTGCCGGGAAAAATTCGAGGTTTCAAAGGCCTTCCGGGTTTATATAACGGTATTCCGGGCTTTGCCGGGAAAAATCCAAGGTTTCAAATTCCGGCCAAAATCACTATTCACGGTCGTCGGAAATTACTATTCACGGTCGCCGGAAATTTCTATTCACCGTGCCGGACTATTTTGCCGAGGCATCAAAATTCCGGCCAAACATTTCTGGGTTTGCCGGATTCCGACCAAAATCATTTTTCACGGTAGGCGGAAAATACTATTCACATGGCCAAAATCACTGTTCACGAGGCCGGATTTACTATTCATCGCTGGATTCCGGCCAAACACTATTCATAGGCCAACAACTAAGTTCTGGGTCTCACCGTGAACTTACAATACATTTAATTCCCAAGATCAACATTAATTAAACATTCAATCGCTCAAAAATAACATTAATTAAACATTAATATATTCGTTTAAGACAAAATTGAGAATATAAATTAATTAAGGACTGAATAGCAAGGACTTACCTGCATAAAACGAAACGTCAGGGACTAAAGTGCCAAATCGGGTCCATCTTCTTCACGCAGCCGGGTCTTCAACGCGCTGAAACGGGTCGAAGCAAATACCTGTCGCTCAGCGGCGGCAGACGAGCGGGGTGAGGAGCGGCTGGGGAGGTGGTGGGGCGGGGGCGATGAGGCGTCGAGCTGGGCGGGAGAAGGTGGCTGAGGTGCAAGAGCCGTCGGCAGCGGGAGGGAGGAGCTTGGCGACGGATCTCGTCGGGTTGGCAGTGGCGGCGACCAACTTAGGCGGGCTGCACGGGACGTGCGTGAGGCGGCTGCGCCGTCGCTGGAGGCTGGGAGAGGCTGAGCCGTCGCGTGTAAAGAGGAGGCAGACCCGGGCGGGTCTCACTGGTTGCCGGGCGAGCCGTCGCGCGTTAGGCGGCGAGGACGACGGGAGATGGCACCGTCAGGATCGCGACGGCGAGGAGAAGGGATCTGTGGTGGCGGTGACACGAGGACCGGCGTGGAACTCGTCGGCGTGAACAGTGACCGAGGCTTTGAAGGTGATGCACTGTTCACGGCGTTTTGGTTCCTTTTTCTGCACTTTTTTTTTCTTTTTTCTTGCTCTGGTCTGGGTAAAGCACAACGATGTTCTGGGTAGAGCACAGTCGTGCTGATAACGTGTTAAATATTAAGTGTTTTGATGGGGAGAAAAGATTGGAGATGAGGAAGATGATGGAGGAGAAAAAGGAAAATTGCAGAGGCACAACGGGTTTCCATTTTACCCGGTTCCTCACTTGTTCATTCAATACCATCTAATATACATGTATATATATATATATATATAAAACATGAGGTATATATATGTATATAGTACAAACAGTATTCATATTATATTTATACTCTATTTTATAACAGATTTGGCATAATCAAGCATGTCTCTAAAACTATTTTTCTCCTTAATCCAATCCCCTCATTTTTACTTAGTTCCGCTGATGTCCCTAGAGTTAGAGAAATTGGAGTGAACCCTATTATTAAAACAAGTTTAAGCCCCTTGTTTGCTTGGATATCACCAAACAAATTTGGATCTCAATTGTTTGTAATCCGAACAAAATAGGCCATCCTCCCTACATCATTTTAAATCACAAAGGTATTGAAAATCGGACTGGTGATTGAACCCATATGTCTCTGATTTATAATATAAGGTATATGTGTGGTCGAAGTTTTAAATTTATTTAATTTTTTTTGATACACCCTTAAAGCAACATAATTCCCACACTCTGGCTTAGTATCAGGTAGGGGTGGCAAAATGGGTGTCCATGGGTATCCATGGGTTGGGGCATAATGGGTCATACCTATTTATCAATTTATGACCCATTAAAAAATTTAAATAGATACCCAAACCCATTTAGGCCTATTTAATGTGGGTATACCTATTTACTCATATAATATTAATACTTAATATATATTTTTAAAATTTGTATTTAAAATTTTTTTAACTTTATGAATATTAATTCGACCTAGTCCATATTAACCCGGCATAGCCAATACGAGCCTAACTAGGTGCCAACGAGATGTGCTTGGTCGGGTTTAAATTAGCCCATATAAGCCCAACTAGGTCTGCATGGTTTGGGCTATGTTGGGCCCAAAGAGGAGTTATGCTGAACATATGGCCGATGGAGTACCACATAAGCAGCAATGGTGTTTCTTTGTGCAGGTGGATGCCCAACTAGGCCCACATGAGTTGAGCCGGGACGGGCCCAAATAGGCCCACCCGAGCAAAATCGGGTCCATATTGGTTGGGCCGGGAAGGGCCCAAATAAGTTGGCCCATCTTGGCCCATGTGGATAATTGAATTAGATTACTAATATATGGGTTCATGGATATCCATTACCCAACCCATATAAACCTACTATTTTATGGGTTAAATGGATAAAATACCAAATTAGACCCACATAAAATTATATTGACCCATTTATCCTTGGGTTAAATAGATAACCCATTGGGTACCCAACCCATTTTGCCACCTCTAGTACCAAGATTTCATGCCACTACACCAAAGTGGCGATGGCCGAAGTAAATTTATTGAACTAGAAAAGATTTCATTCTCCATTAAAACAGAATCGTCCCATCTAGTTTAGTTTTAACTTGTGGAGAGAAATTAAAATTTACCCATTTTGAAGATATACAGAGATTTGATTAGAAAAGATATACACAACAAAAATTTTGGAGCTGGAGCATACCAAAATGGATCCATGGTAATATAAGCTCATAGGATTGCTTCCCAGTCCATATATCCATCCATTTATCCATTTGGAGATCAACGCCACCAATATATGATTTTGAATCCAGATGTACGACCGTGTGTTTCATCCGGCCCAATGATGGATGTAAAACGAGATCCAAACTCCAAAAGGTCTCTTCTTCAACATAAACCAAAACATTGAAGCTCGGTTCAAAGATGCATACAGGCCCAATCCGACTGGGCTCGGCAAAGACTCAGTCTGGTCCACCAAGAAAACCTCAGTTTTACTTTTACCACTCGTTTATATAAGAAATGCATTTACTGACTGAAATAATAATAATAATAATTAAGAAATGCATTTAAATCATCTCTTCTAGTAAGGGGAAACTTCTGTAATGCAAGCAGATATATGTCCAATCGTTAATGTCAAAGGGAATTAGGTGCCTCTGCAAACCAACAGTTGCAAATTTATAATTGAGGTTTGTTTCTTATAATTCAGCGAATTGGATCGATTTGTCTCATTTTGCAGTTTATTCAACTGTGGAAATGCTTGTTGAGCTGACTCCTGCCTTACCCACTAAAGGTTTGGTTCTTTTTTTTTCTCTTCAAAAAAACTGCCGGTTGACTTTCTTCTTTGACTTCATTTTCAACATTTGTTTACATCGTTTTAAAATTTTGGTTTTGACTGATTAACTTTGGTTAAGCTGTTGGGAAATATGTGGCAAAGCTAATTAATGTAGCTAAGTGGTAGATGTATTGCACAACACTAAGGGTGCCACTAGATAAAGAATCATTACATCTTAATATATACAAGGTGCATAATCGTATTCAAATCTGCCATTTTTCTTTTTCAGTTCCAAGTTTTGAAGACAATCCAGTCAACCTCTTTTTTCCTCTAAAAGTATCTGATTAGTAAAACTAATTCTGATGATCTAGATACTAGTTGTTATGGAGATAATATTTCTTTTGATTAATCGGCATCCTTTGTTGACAAGCAACTAGGAAAAACACACGAATGGAATGTCGACCATAGGGTCTTATAGGCTGACATAGGTGTTGAAACATAAGGTCTCAATTATAGGAGCACGATGGCTTAAGCTGGTAATAGTAGTAGTATTATATTTGTTGTCTGCTAGTGTGTTTGGATTTTGAAAAGTGTGTATCATTAAAATTTGTTATCTAAGCCCATTAACAATTATTAACAAGTTAAAGCACTATGACTTGAACTCCTTAAGCATTCACACTGGTGCTAATTAGCACTTTGGTTAAATAATTGAGATGATACATTCGGGTTTGGAA
Source organism: Turnera subulata (assembly GCA_028386065.3). NCBI lineage: Eukaryota > Viridiplantae > Streptophyta > Magnoliopsida > Malpighiales > Passifloraceae > Turnera > Turnera subulata. Next base: position 10,234 of record JAKUCV010005278.1, read on the forward strand.
TGATGTATCTAATTAAAATAATTAATGGAACCACAAAGGTCCTAAGGCAAAGCATTCTTTTCAAGTTAACCCATTATTTTGTTGCGCTTTAACCAGCCAAGCGTCTCCAAAACTAGGGAAAGAAAAGGAGAAAGCATGTTTTCCATAACTCGGCGCTTTCCAAATTTGGGCGCATCGCGGAGTTCAATTCTGGGTTTTTTTTAGCTTGTTTTCTTTTCAAAAGTTAACGCATGTTTGTGATTCTTGCATTAAAGATTGGATAGGAAACCTGATCTAATTCAGCATACCAGACAAGGATGTCAAACTATACCGTGTCTAGTGTCTACAATGGTACTAGCAACTACCAATTTTAAAAATGGAAGAAAAGAAAAAGAAGAAGATGGCGGCTTCTTTGGAAAATTGCATCAATTTAATTAAAGCAACCCTCTTGTTTTAGAATGATTAGGACTAGACATGTGAAATTACTTTGTCTTATAATTATGACAAGAATAATGCTACAAATACGACTTGCAACTATATTTATAATCGGAAGTGATGTAACTGAAGAGCGGATCATGTATGTTATACATGCATGGATAGATAACATCACACTGTGGTTAAGTTAGACAAATAAACCAGGACAAAATGAAAGATAAATGCACTGAATGGGGATAGGAAATTGATGAAAGGCAATTTTTTTTTTGGTACAAATGAAAGGCAATTTTTAATATATCATATCCACTTGCCACCGGAAAAATTGAAAGGAGCATTAAGGTTTAAGAATTAGTGTAAAAGGGAGCATGCACAAATTCCCAGGCAATTTTAAAATTCCCTATATTGCATTAGAAACTTGAAAAGGTTTTATTTTAATTTCTAGACCATGCATGGTCGTCACTGTCGACACATTTTGTTTCTTCTGCTGACTTCTGCAGTCATCAGCTGCCCATGTTTTCCAATTATTCTTATTGAACCTTAAACAATGAAACTGGCATGGGGTCATTTTTCTGTATAAACAATGGCTTGCATGCGGCTATTTTGTATAGCTAAAGTCTACATAATTAATTTTTTTTGGACTTTTTACTTCCTTGACCGACTGAAGTTTCCTAGCTTTCTTGACAACGAACTAATTAATTAGTGCAAACTACTTTTCTTAAATCTAATCATCATCGGCATATATATATAAATCAAATTTGTGAAAGGGACAACTGGACAAGTGCTCAATTAAGATTTTATCTTGAGTTATGTCAGATTGAAATTTCAAGTTTCATTTTATGGATAACTTGTGAATTTTCCCAATGTGATCAAGTGTGACAAATTCTCAACACTGGAGAATATGAGCAATTTTGGTAAATGATTAGCTAGGAATGGCGGAGAAAAAAGAAAAAAAGGAACATGAAAACTACAAGAGATGGTATTTGGAGTAGCTATCCTAACGTTCTTTCTTTATCTTTCAGTTGGCTACGCATTTATGGTTGTGATCAGGATCAGGTTAGGAGACTTTAATTCAGCCTTAATGTTCGTATAGAATTGGAGTTTCCTATAAAAAGAAAAATCAATGAAAGACGAACTATAACTGATAAAGAATGAATTAAGGAAACAGACAACCCAGGTGTATGCATATGGCCATAAAGATGGTGGTATATCAGAATGTTTATGGACTATGTTGAATGCTTTCTCCTATTTGGTCAGTGTTTTCTACAATTGGTTAACTCGTATATTTTTGTGGTTGTCCCGGTTAAAATGTATTTTTCCAATTTATGGCAATCATATAACATTGGAGGCTGATTTTCTACAATACGTTACTCATCCTGGTAATATCCACTCAACCTTATCTGACTAATAATTAGTTAAGTAGGAATTATGGCTTTCACTATCCCTTTCCTTTTTGTGGTCTAAATTGGACCTTATAGTTATTGCACCGAATCACGCTATTTGGCATATGTTAGCTACAAATGAGGTGGTGAGAGCAAATTTTGTCATGCGTGCATGGGTAATGAAAAATATTTGAAAATTTAGTTTTTTTTTTCCATCTGCAATTTTTTCACGGAATTGAATTGTTCCTCACTTGGTGTGTGATGCAACGGCGCTTCATGCAAGGCAATATAATTTTTTTACGCTAAGGCTAGCTACATATATAAAAACTACTCTCCCATATATATTCTGTTATGTTTTCATTACATTTAATATATTTTACTTATATAAAATTTATCAAGGTGAGAGATATCTAATTAATTTTTTAATCCAAAAATATGGTAATTAAGAAATATTTAAATAAAAAAATTATATTCTATTATTTTTATTCATAATAGCAAGTAGTTTTGAGTTTTTTTTAATAAATATATATTAAAAATATTTGAAATGTTTTGTATAAAATCAACAATGTGTATACTTACCGTAAGCTTTGGGATAGTATATAAAATATTACTTAATTATAAAATGTAATTTAATGGTGAAACAAGCTTAATTTTTAGAAGAAAACTATGATGGCTCGAGNAATATAATTTTTTTACGCTAAGGCTAGCTACATATATAAAAACTACTCTCCCATATATATTCTGTTATGTTTTCATTACATTTAATATATTTTACTTATATAAAATTTATCAAGGTGAGAGATATCTAATTAATTTTTTAATCCAAAAATATGGTAATTAAGAAATATTTAAATAAAAAAATTATATTCTATTATTTTTATTCATAATAGCAAGTAGTTTTGAGTTTTTTTTAATAAATATATATTAAAAATATTTGAAATGTTTTGTATAAAATCAACAATGTGTATACTTACCGTAAGCTTTGGGATAGTATATAAAATATTACTTAATTATAAAATGTAATTTAATGGTGAAACAAGCTTAATTTTTAGAAGAAAACTATGATGGCTCGAGTAATATATCTTTGATATTTTTTGCTGTGAGAAATTAATCATTTCAGTATCGTCTTATCGCCTTATACATCATTCTTGATGGAGTAGAATTATCATTTGTCACATAAGTCGTCTGAATCATGGAGAAATGCTGCATTCCAATTTTTTATATGATATTAATTAACTAGTTTAGAATAAAATATATTAATAAAAGATACTAAATAGATAGATCTTACAGTCTTCAGTCAATGCGAGAGATACATCTTACAATGCTACATTCCATCTAATTCTTTCTTTTTCGGAGAGAGCAATGAAGTATATATTGATTTGATTGATCAGTAGCTAGCACATTAGTCATTTTTATTTTGTAAAACACCGAAAGTTCAACAGATATATACCAAAAAGATAAGTCCTTCTATACATCGTGGACTTGATCATCTAGCTAGAGGAAGCCATTGAATCTGGACTAAAGTATCTCAATCTCAATGTTCTTGGTCTTCTATCCCCTATATAAAAATGTCCATATGACCCATATAAGTACATCACCCCCTCATCGCAAGTGTTGCTTTTATTTTCACAACCACTGTTCCCTTCTGTTCGTCATCAGCATCGTCATTTTCATTCTTATGTTCATCGTCATCTCCATTGTCATCATCCTCATTACAATACAACTAGTAATTAAATAAAACATAAGAATGGAATTGATTAGTTTAACAAATGAAACCTAGCTGACGATCATCAACTGGGTGAATCGATATTTAGCACGTGGAAGCTTGTAGAATGCACTTGGGCAACATAGTGAGAGTGTATGAGATCATTAATAATGGTCCCCCACCCTGCAGGCTCTAGAATTAATCTAGTAGTAGCATATAGTCATGGGATAATACTGTGGTGTTATTCTAATTTGATAGTACTACTACCTAGTTACTACAACATGTAAAATGGTCAATTTTCTACATGAAAACGTAACCATATGGGGGCATGGTTTTCTTCCAAGGAATCAATGAAAGCCGCACATGTCAAATTAAGAGGTCGTTTCAAATTAACAAGAAAGTGAAATTGGTCTCTGATTCTTGTCATCAGATCTTGAATCAGATTCTATATTGTGTTGGAAAAAGATATAGGTATCGTGGCGTGATATTGCCATGCCTGCACACAAAGATGCTTCTCTTACTTACCATCCAAAAAAATACAGACGTACCTCGTATATCCTAATTAGATGTTAACCCCTAGTGGAAGGTAATTTTGGGTAACATAACATGTAATAATCTTAACACATCACCCTCAAAAAATTACAGGTAATGGACCAATCACAAGCTACCACCAAAGCCTATATACCTAATTAACTACTACTACGATGGAGCAATTACTAGCTTAGCTTGCACCTTTTTATGTGACAAAGATTGCAAAAGAGAAAATGAAGCAGAGAAAAAAAAAATTGAAGGCCCATCGACTGTGTTGAAGGACACCCTGCAGGAGGAGGAAGACTTTCTTTTTGGTCCCCACTTGGGGTGGCCAATGAATATATACAAGTGTTTCCATTTATATATATATTAAAAAAGCCATCGAACACGTGTTCCTGCCAGGTCACCCACCGTATCAGATCTTCATCTCCTACCAATGTGAACTCTGACCGAGAAAAGGTGGATGGTGAAATTAAACACACTCTTCTTCTCCCCAATATATCCAACTTATAAATTGAACGAAAGTTTGAATAAAATTTATTATCATCACCAAAGCTTTTGTCTTAGTGGTGCAAAAAACAACACGCTCGTTTCAGATAAAATTAATGTTGTTAATTTTTCGGAGTAAGGCATTTATCAATTTGGAAGATGGGTCAACTGTAGAGTTTGAAACCAACATTGTTACGTAATACTTAATATAGAATTGGCAATGACGACCAAGAGAAAATAAGCAAATACTTTAATGTTAAGATTTAGCTTAGCTATAGTTACACAATGAGGGCGTGCATTTTTTAGATGAGACAATGGTGGTAGTCGTTGTCTATATGGTTGCATGCTGTGGCGGCTTTCTTCGTATACTATTCTTTGCAAATTTTCTCCATATGAACTAGTAGCTAGTTTAAATGTGAGAACCATTAACTAATTAATAAACTCTATGGATGTATTGTCCTCCATAGCTCTAATTATGACCATACGCTTTGGCATCAACCAGTGTACTAACTCTAATTAGAAGTGAACAATGTGATTTATTTATATAGAGGAACTATTCGTAATTAGTAAGTGGAAATTACAACGTATATAGTCAATCACGAATAACCATGAGAACGCATGTTAATCATCAAAGGCTTCACTATCAAGTCGAAGAGCCAAAAGCCAGCCTAACTAATGAACTTATTGTGTTTTTTGTTTTTTTTTAAAAAAAATTATGCCATCACATTCCGACCCCTTTCTTGCGATTGAACTTTATTATTTCCTAAATTTTATGATATTATATTATATTCAAATGAGAAAAACTTCTGAAGGATATATAATTAATCAACATTAACATAGAACCGGTCCAAATGATTATTTTAGTTCAGTTCATACAACATTAATTCACCAACTTGCCGCTTGAGTGCATGTAGTGGGAGTGGGAGCTAGCTTGGCCTGACTGAAAAATGCGGAAAGCGCATATATACTATTGTATATATCATGAAATAAACCCATTATGTTTTAAGGATGTTTCTGTTTAAATAATTAAGATTCTTTATACATGCCATATATGCATTACATCAGGATAAAGAGGCAAAAGCCTCTTTTGAAATTAAAATGTTAACGTTGGTTCAAGTACAATGAACCGCATCATTCCAATGCCACGCCTGTTTCATCCTTTTGTGGAAATGTAAGTTGTTTTTCCAACAAGAAATACGCCCGTCAAACATTGATAAAATTTTTATACCTAACAAATACTTGTTGGCGAAATAAATATACGCATACCTTAAGATAGGTCAAATTAAAGAAAACAATGGCGAGTATAAAAAGAGCTTTAAAGCATATATGTTTGAGTCAAAGACGCTTCAGCCTGAAAAGAAGAAGAAGAATTAAGAAGGAGAAGAAGAAAGATAATGAGCTCGGTTGTTTACAGATATCTACCTATAATAATAATTACAATTACAAGAAGGGGAGAGAGATCTTGTTGATCTACGTGGATATGAACACCGTCCAGTGGAAAATGTCAACTCCATTAACCCACGAAACCCGCAAAACTTTTGACAAAAGACCAGGAAACAATGGATGGTGTCACTGTCACTCCCTCTTCAATCTACTAGATATTCTTCTCTGCTTTTTGTTGATTTCAACGAGACCAAAGACTTTTGTCTTGCAAGAAAGCTTGTTTAAGTTGAGGTTAGTAGGCATTTTTGGTTTGATAAAAATATCATGGGTGACTTGGTTCGTACTGAGCCAGACATTTTGCTTCTAATTGGTTGACTGTTCCTGGGCAGGAATCTAAATCAAAACACGTGAGCGTCAACTATAAGATAATTGAAGCATTGGCAGCAATGTCCATGATGGTTTATAATTAACTTCTTCAGTTATATCAGCATATCTTCTTTACCATTCAACTTATGCAGCAGAGAATTAGTTCGTGGACCAACACATATATGCGATGGACTTTTGGGTTCAAAACATAAGAAGCAATTGTACCCACTTTTCCGGGCAAATCAAACTGATCGTTGATATTGCAACGTTATCAGAAACATGACAGGCAAAAGTTATGAAAAAAATCGACCTTAGCTAGGTTCTTACGTTAGAAAAACTGTTGAGTGCTGATCATGACATGTTGATAACATTTAATTTTACATGTGATTAATTAAGAACAAGAAAAGGGGATTAGTTTATAAGGGAAAAGAAGAAGCTGCAGCTCTGGGCTAGAATTTCTGGAACAGTTCAAGTTCAAGCCACTCAATAATCCTCGTTAATGTGGAGTTGTGACAATTTGGTATCTGACATATATGAACACCTACAAGATATACTAGTTGTTTGCAGCACAAAGAGAATACAATTATACAAACGAAGGTAGCCAGTAGTAGTTTTATTCGAATTGTTTTCTACGGACAAAACCACAAGCATATTTAACTTGTTTTTCTTTTCCTTCTTCTTCTTCTAAGATTTTGTGGAGCTCTGCTGCAAACTATTAGAATCAAAATTTTATGATATTAATATTGAGTAATGAATGAATCGCTCGAAATAAAAACAACTTAATATATATCGGGCGCATTGGTTAGAAAAATACCTAGAATAATATGATTATAGAAAAGACAAACACAAACTTGTGTGATTAGATCAACTGGCCGGGTCTGGTCTAATTTAACCAAAACAATTGATTTCGAGACTTGGAAATGCTAACCTAAGATACGGATTGCCCAAGAAAAAGAAAAAAGAGATACTAAAGTAGTGATTCATTTCATAAAAAAAAAAAGAGAGTAGTGATTCTTATTTTAATGATTCATCTGTTATTCAATTCTAAGGCCATCGATTTGGTTCCAACGCAACTGTACATGATCCAACTTTTCTTAAAATTCTTACAAATGATCATCAAACTTGATTCCTTTCACTCGTTCACTAATGAGTACCGATTGTCGCTTCTGTCAATACTCAAAACAAACAAACATCATCGCCAGATAGAAAACAGGAACTTTAAAAGGTACAAAGCCGATGTATTTTGTTTGAATCTATCTAAAAATTGTGGAGCCAGAGAGTTGGGTTATCATGCAGCTTGGAACCGAGCTAGGGCCCAGAAGAAAAAGATTTTGAGTGCTGGGCGTGGCGCACGTGTCAATGCATTTATACTTTTTGTCTTCCTGTTTTCTTTTTGTTTTTTTTACTTCTTCTTTCTTCAGTTTCCTCCTTTTTAATTTATTTTTTTGAACAACGGAATGCATTATCTTTTATTTATATAGACATATCCTGTAAGACAATGCTATGAAAAGTATCCGGGTAATGCTGAAAGCTAGAGCCCACCCCTTTCAGGACCTTTTTGGGAGTGCTGGAAGTGTTTAACTGGAATCTATCTAGAACCTCCACCCCTTTCAGGACTATTTGTAGTTGTTCGCCCTAGAAATAGAATGGAGTACTTCAATTCCTGTTGGACATTTCTAAGTAATTATACTCTATATAGATAAATTAACGAATAATCCACCTTCCCATAAAATGAGCTTATGATCCCCAAAAAAAGAAAAAAGCAACAACAACAGCAGCAGCAAGAAAATGATGAATATGGAGAATCTGAGTGAGGGTGCACAGCCGAAATTTCATTGAATAAAAAAGGATAAGGATTTCTTAAAAAATAAAAAGAGAAGAAGATACAATATATATGGTAGCTGCTGCATCCCCCAAAAGCAATTAACCAGAATAAAGCAATGTTAAGGGGGGACTGGGGAGCATGAACCTAGCTTGATCTCCAGCACTTCCTTTCCAATAGAAAATCAATTTTACCTTGTACACATACTCATAAGCGCCACTACATGTAAGTTTAATTTGTAGGCCACCCAGCTTCTTTAACTTTAAAACATTATATGATGTGTTTGATAAATAAAATTTGTCCCCAATAACTCTGTCCCTCGTTGCAGTTCACACTTGTAATTATTGGTGTCCTAGAATTTTTTTTGGAATGTCACGATTGGCTTCCTATAGATTATTACACTATCACGCATTAGTGTTAACAAAAGGAAGATGTAGGTGTGCTATAATGGGTCCCTTTTTCCTTTGTGTTGTTGTGTAGTGTGTTGGTGGGGCGCCCTTTCTTTCTTTTAGTAGAAATGCCTTTGTGGCTTTACTATTTGTCATTTGAAGCTCATTGGAGCACAACACCCAGATACAATCCTAATTGTAGGATTAAAACAAAACTATTGTAATAACTCCGACCATTCGACCAAGAAAACCATCAACAGAAGTAGAATTGAGAACAAATGAAACATTTGTGTCCCCTACTATAAGAGACAAAAAAGGTGTTGGATGCTGATCAGAGCTTATTAAAGTACCGGCATATGCAAAGAATTCCTTTCATTCACCCATAAGATAACACGTGATCATCATGCCGTCCTATGAAAATATTTTCTTGTTTTTTTTGGGAATATGTATGCTACCACCATCTTAATTATCTTGAATAAATTTGTGAAGTTGATCCTACAAAGTGCACGCACACAACTAGTTAAAAAAATTAATATTTTGCCTGTTCCTTTGTTGGCAGCCCACATATATTTTGTCTCCTTTCTTTTTATAGGCCAAAACTACGAATTCTTTACTCTTATCTTTTTTTCTCTTTTCTATTTAAACTTGTGTGGCTAGTTCTCAGCTTCGCAGGGCTGCTTTAATTGGATGATAGAAAGAGTTGAAAAACAAACAATTGTGGAAACCTTGCGAATAAAAGTTAGACATAATCATAAGGTGGACCTTGAAAAATGGTGAAGAGTGCGACAGCTACCATTTACGCTCGTCAATTTCACATCTGAAGAGTGCAACAAAAATTTTAACTTTTATATATAATTTTACCATTTATCTATCTAGTCAAATATATATACTACTATACTAGTGTTGTAAAAATGAACTATTTCAAAGGAAAATTTATCTTTTATGTCATATTAGAGGGAATTAAGTCTTGCTTTGGTTTATTTTTTTCTTCACTGGATAGGAAAAAAAACAAAAAAAAATTGTTTTCATTCTCAACCAATTATATACTTTAATTAATTTCCTATTATTTTTTAGTTATTCTTTTTTCAAAATATGTATTTTAACAGTTGAATAAAAAAATCTCCATGTCTTCAATATATCATAATCTAGAAGAAAACCTACTTATTAACACAAAAAAAGTAGGAAAGAATTTTCATAAATAACAATTACTTTCACAAGGAAAATATATGGAGTTATAAAACCATTTAAAAAATGGGGAATTATTATAGTAGAAAAAAAACTAAATCAACAGAAACATCACTTTCCTGCTAGATATTTTTCAAATAAAAATTTACCATATAGTATTTCTGCTTTTTAAAAAAATTAAAAAGATTATTAACCAAATATTTTGAGAAAAATTTCTAGCATTTTATATTGCTTTATATATCCTTTTCTTTCATGAAAATTAGTGTAATTTGAGTAAGTAACTCTTTGTAAACTAAATATTTTTTCATAAATAAGATTCAAATTAAGATAATTATAAAAAACTGGTTATTAATTATCAACTCTTATTTATACTAATGAAAATATTTTAAAAATGATAATTATCATCGGTGAAATTTGAGCGCATCAAATGTACAGTATACTAGATTTTAAGTCTAACACCTACCTCTCTCTTATTATCAGATTGGAACTCCGTAAAATGCATATGCCCAATCTTAATCCATAACGTCGTTATTGTTTAACTTAATAGTAGCTTTTTAAACATATTTAGTTAAGTAGCGAAGCTAGGATAGGAGAAGGACGGTGCGCGTAGGTAATTAAGGGCCTATTTGAGAGGCTGTGAAACTAAAATCAGCACCTTATACTAGTTTCATTGTCGCAATAGAAGTAGAATGATTTCGTTTCATCAAGTCTTGAAAAGATTTTAGTTATAATCATATATAGCCAGGGATTTGGGAAAATAAATCGCCATGCTAGATGTGGATAATTAACTTTCTACTGTAATTGCCCAGCGATCTTCTTTCATCAATTCTATAAGATATTTTTTTCCAATATTGAAAATACTATACCACTATTATTATTTTATTCGATCCCTTCTTCAAAAAAAGATCCAAAAGAATGAAAGAAAAAAACAAAAAAAACTAACACAAAGTATGCTATTTTGTTCGCTAGAACTCACCAAAGTTTTAAACAAATTTCTATAGTTTCTTATTTGTATAAACAGAATTAAAATGAAGAAACTCTACAAATGAAGAATTATTTGTATAGTTTCTATAGTTTTTTTTTTAATCTATTTTCTTAATCATCAATGGGTTTGTAGTTGAAACTCTACCTTTGAGAAACTTTTTTTTTGTATTTTTTTCTCCCCTTAAATACTTGGATTATATATATATATCTATCTAAAAAGTATTTACTTACCATTTGAACGGTTTTGGTTCATAGTCTGTGTGTTCAGGCAGCAACAGTGAGAAGCACAAACACCCCCAACAACTTCCCCCAAGTAGAAAAGGACATGGACCATAAATGTAAGAAAAGAAGTACAGTAAGTCTATAAGTACAGTATGTCTTTATAATGACGTTTCCTTTTGTTTTAGAAAGAGAGAGAGAAAAAACAAAACAAAAAAAAAAGAGGACATGGAGCACAATTGTCCATGGGATCTTTTTGAGAAAAAAACTTGTTTTGAGAGTGATAACTCGGGCCTGCCTATGAGTAGACCATATTTGTTTTGGTTCTTTGCCTATGAGTAGACCATGGAGATAGCTGCCGCGTAGGTGATTAATTGCACAAGCACCAGAACGAATAAGACTTGGAAATAAAAACAATATTGCTAGTACTGCAACAACTTATTGATGTTTAATGTTTTAACCTATCTTCCAGGCAATTATAGTATTCAATTAATCCGGCTGAAATGCGAGACCACACACCCCAAAATGCTACCAATTGAACAAATCAAAATTTCATCTGCATCTCTCTTGTTTTCCTATCTTCTTTTGTTTAGCATAACAAAAAAAAAAATCTCTCTTGTTTTCCCTTTTCTTAATTTTGCCCAAGTTAAGGGATACAGATATTTTCCCATTGAGGTGGTACAAAAAACTCAAATGTCAAGAACTTAGTAAAAATTTGAAATTTTGACAAAGCAATCGTCCAAATATGAAGAACTGAAGATGTTCATTTCTTCATTAATTAGTAGTACTTATTAGTTTGTACTATATGTGTCGACTCTGGGAATAAAAGGGAGCATTTCTGCACCCAAAAAAAGAAAGAATATAAGGGACTATCAACCCCCCACATATATATGCTGTGCGCTTGCATCTTGTGGGGGTATATTGAACTCCATAAGGAAAGCAGGTAGAAAAGAAGCAAAAGAATTCACTAATTTTTTTTGGTTAAAAATAATTCGCTAGTTATTTTATGGCCATATGGACTAATCAAGCGGAGGCAACACGGTTTAAAGGATAAAGTGTGATGTGTACTTGTGTGAGGTAGTAGTGTGGTGTAAAGTGGGGGCTGTTCTATCCTAGATAGGGGCTAATCAAAAGCTTACAAAAGATAGTTTTTTTTTTTTGATAGTTACAAAAGATAGTTATGCGGTGTAAAAGTTGAAACAGACAATTTTCTCTAATATCACAAAATAGTATCAGCGTGGAAAAGTGGAAATACTGTACATATATAATCCAAAAATGACCCTTGTTTGTAGCTTAATTTGTTAGGATTTGATCGATGGAAACGTATAATATATTTCAAGCCATTTGATCTAGAAGCTAGCTAATAATTACGATGGGAATCAAATTCCCATCATGACCAAAAATTAAAGGTTTTAGACCCAATTTTATTTTAAAAAATGGAACTTGTTGAACTCGTTAGCTAAGTACTTAGTAACTCAATTTGTTCTACTATTTATTGGCTTAATTATTAAGTATGCGATCTCTTCCAAATTAATTAGCTCTCGTTAATTAGCTCTCGTCGACCTACGGGCTAATATTAGATCAGTGTCACCAGTCCTAAATGGCAGAAGATAGTTTGAATTTAAAGTTTAAAAGAAAAAGTTTTTTTTTAACCCAAAATCGTATTTACAATAGTCAAACAATCAATTAGAAAATAATAGAATCTGTATAAAAAATACAAACTTTTCGCCTATATTTCCCACAATTGACTAGAGCATTGTTTCTTTTTCTTTTTTTATTTTCTATATAAATTATTTGTTATTCTTCATTCTTTCTACTAGCGCTTCGGTTTGAATGAGCTGATCGAATCCTACTATTTTTCTAAGCAACATATCTTCATCTCTTTCTTTGTATTACCGATTTCTCCAAAAAAAAAATTCCTAATCAAGCTAGATAAATATTTTCCTACAACAAGGAAATTATGTAAAAACCAAGGCGGGTGGCTGAGAATATAAAATAGTATAATAGAAAGAAAGAATGAATGGAGAGCGTTAAAAACTGCACAAACTTACCACCACGGGCTGATAAGATTGGTTCATGAGCAGCATTCTTGGTCTGGTCAGTTTCTATATAAATTTATGTCTGACAAAAAATGTTGTTATATGGTTAAGAGCTTTTTATATATCTTCAATTTTAAGTTTGTCCCAAATTGTATATCCCAACTTTTTTTTCCCAATTATGTACTCCTAATTTCATTTTATGTCCCAATCTTATACTCTGGACAAGGCGAAATGCTGATGTAGCAATATGCTCCGAACCAATTGAGGTTGGTTTAAGTGGTAAGCGACTTGTTCTGCTTAAGCGAGGTTTCGGGGTTTGAGTTCTCGTGTATGCAAAAAACCTCATTTGGGAGACTCACCCACCATTACTTAGGTGCGCCACCCGAATCGAGCTGGATTTAGTCTGGTGTCATTGATGTCCTTAAAGGTGGATTGACCCAGAATACCAGTGGGAAACCAAAAAAAACAATATGATCCGGTAGTCCGGCCACTCTAATACATGTTGCAAGATGATTGGTGATAAGTAAACATTTTTTGTTGGACCCACCTTTTTCCTCTCCAACCATCTCATGAGATGTGTCCGATAGGCCTTGCAGATCGGTATATCAGCATTCGGGCTGTCCGGGATATAAGATTGAAACAAAAAATGAGACTTGAGTATGCAATTAGAATAAAAAATTTAGGATATATTGGGACAAATTGAAAATTCTGGTGCAAAAGGGGTTTTACCCTTTTTATATTTATGGCTCTGAGAATAAGATAAATCTAATTTTATTTTTGAACGTAATAAATCTAAAATGCTGCAAGAAGCTTTTGCTCCATTTGATAGAATCTTTTCCAGGCCGCTAAAGACATGCTAGAAGGATCAAAGACAGCGGATACCAATGCCAAAGAATCATGCCACGATTATGGAAAGGAAGAGCTATTCCCATCCCTTCAACAATTAACTCAAAGGCCATATCAAAGTCATAGTTAAATTAAGATCTGTCATAGCATAGTAGGCGCAACAGATGCCCATTCTACTTTTTAGATCTCATTAGTTTCTGACAAAAGGAAAGAAAGAATTCATTAATTAAGATGGATTGGCTCCATTGTTTATTCGCCCATTTTTGTAGTAATGTTGGAGAACTTTCCAGGAATGGTTAGTTACGTTATGGTTAATTATTTTTTATTTTGTAAACTCATACTACTTTTTTTTGGTTCAAATGACAAATGTTGCAAAAATTGAACTCGAGAGCTTTCACTCTCAAATAAGATCATTTTGTTATGCTAAATAAATTTGTTTAAATTATAGATTATTGGTACATGTTTTAAAAGTCAAACTTTAATTAGAGATTGTTTAGCTCTATATGACATATTATCCTATAATTTTTTTGGTTTATTCAGTTAGCCCTTCTATCACTCTTAATAAGTCATTCTAGAAAAATTAGTCTCTTCTTATATGTGCGGGAAAAAAATTAGTATTAAATATTCTTTTCAAATGTAACACAAGGACCAAATGAAAGGAACAAGAGTTAACTTATAATTGATCCACAGTTCTGGGGGTAAAATGCTAATTGACTGTTTCTAGGCAGAAGAGGAGATGAAAGTCAAGCTTTAAGTGCAAACAGTACTACACAATTGGTACAGTGAACGGCTGATTAAAATGTGGAAGTCATCCTTACCAACTACCAATGGTATTGTCAAAGGAAGTATAAATCTACTCCAACCCAAAAATACATCTAAATGTATTTCCAGAAAATTGTTTTCTTTGCTTACAATAATAATATTTACTAACATAGATGTGGAACACTAAATTTGACAAGTATTGTTTTTTTGTTCCTTTTTTTGAAGGGAAAAAAAACAAAAAATTCACAAGTTGATTTAAAAAAAAAGGAATAGAAGGAAAAATTGGTCTTGAACGAGAGGAAAGCCATTTCCACGGAACTAAAAACTCACTTGACGCACGCACACAGATAGAATAGTGCGGGGGCAAAGTCAAAGGGTCAAACTTCAAAGCCTCTTGGTAACCATAATCAGTAGTAGTAGTAGTAGTAGTAGCAAGAGCTCCATTATCGTTTTTAAGTGTTTAATTAAATAGTAATTAAAGTACCCCCATCCCCGAGTTCCTATTGCGGCTTGTTTTCTCTCCTCTCACATGCTGCCTTTTTCTTTCCTCCATTTTCCAACCTACCTATGCATCTATAAAAGCCCACCTTCTCTATCTTCCTGTAATAATCCATCCCATCTCTCTCTTTCTCTCTTTCTCTTTCCTTCTATCTCTCTCCCATAAAATCTCTCCATATCAAAGGCCTTTTTCTTCCAATCAATCAGTCTCTCCATTTAAGGGAATGATGGATGTTAAAGGCAGAAACAGCAACAGCCAGAGCAGCTCCTCCACCACCACGCAAAGTGAGGAGGAGATGGTGGGTGACTTGAGGAGAGGGCCTTGGACGGTGGAAGAAGATTTCAAGCTCATCAATTACATTGCTAATCATGGCGAGGGTCGCTGGAACTCTCTGGCTCGCTGCGCAGGTAATTAAGTTATATACATAAGGGCACTTTTAATTTGCATGAGCATATATATCTTGGTATATAATCCAATATATATATATGTATGTATGGCAAAGAGCCAAGCAGCATCTTGTCCACATGTCTCAACTTGTTCTTTTCAAGTATCTATCTTCACATATTCAGTAAGATTTCCTTGCACGAAATGGAAGAGCTATTTGTATTGACAACCCCCTCTCAATTTGAAGCATATAAACTGCCATATGGTTTCCTCAGCTTTCCTTCTTTCCATGCTTTCTTGTTCCTTTCTGTCAAATCTTCTTCTGTGACAATTAAAGCTTGACTCTTTTTGACAACAATTCTCAAGTTTCAAATTATCAAAGGGATCTACTCAAAGATCCATATGAAACATGCAAAAGCAAGGGCTTCATGTTTCATGGAAAGTATAGAAAAGGCACACAGAGAGAGTGCTTGTCAATTACCTCCGGTTATGTCAGATTAGTGATGTGGGTTATCCATGATGACAAGAATGAGATTTTTCCAGGGGATAATTGGTTCCTTAATTAATACTATGCCGTACAACTGAGTGTTTGTTTCTTTTTGGCAAAAGCATACACTAGTTCGTCATAAAGTTAATGCAAAAGCATATCAACTAAAGAAAAGCAAGCAAAATTGCTCCTTGCCTTTTTCACTTATTTGTTGTTTCTCAAATAACTTTCCCAAAAACTTGTTTCATCATCTCATCATGAAAATTCAATGGAAAACTCAGGTCTCAAACGAACAGGAAAGAGCTGCAGATTAAGATGGCTAAACTATCTAAGACCAGATGTTCGTCGTGGAAATATCACTCTGGAAGAGCAACTCATGATCCTTGAACTCCATTCTCGTTGGGGCAATAGGTATACATAGCTATCCCATATCCATATATGCAACATTAATAGATACATATCTGTTTTGTATATCACAATCAATTTTTTCTTATTTATTCTAAACAATTATTGTAGGTGGTCGAAGATCGCACAACACTTGCCAGGAAGAACTGACAATGAAATCAAAAACTACTGGAGAACCCGAGTCCAAAAGCACGCAAAGCAGCTAAAATGTGACGTGAACAGCAAGCAATTCAAGGACGCCATGAAGTACTTATGGATGCCTAGGTTAATCGAAAGAATTCAGGCAGCAAAGGGTAATTCCACCGCCGCCACGGCTGGCGCCCCCGTCACCACCACCACCACATCCGCCGCCAACCAGCAGTTATTAACGGGAAACTCAGCAACCGCGGACATGGGCAGTTGCGGGCACATGGTCATGGCTCCTGCGCCTGGAGGGGCGGCGGCGGCCAATATTGGCGGTATTGATCATGATCATCACCATCAGTTCGGGGTTTCGCACGTTACACCGCCGCCGCCGCCTAGTTACACCCCGGAGAATTCCAGCACCGCCGTCTCATCGGACTCGCTTGGGACTCAGGTCTCGCCTGTCTCGGACTTGACGACCACCACAGACTACTACAATATCCCGCCGGTTACTCACAACCCTAATCCGGATTACTTCCAAACCGGGTCCATCATTAGTCCATCCGGTTATTTTGGTCAAGGAATGGATTTCCAATCTATGGAGCCCAACAATCCATATTGGTTAATGGACGGTGGGGAAGCAACAGACAACTTGTGGAGTTCTGAGGACTTATGGTTCTTGCAGCAGCAGCTAAACAACATGTGAACATATGGAGCAATAAAGATACAAAAAGAGGGTGAGCAGGAGAAAATTTAAGTTTTATAAAATGTAGAGAGAATAGAAAAATTAGTATTTACTATATGTTGGAGGAGGGTATAGAAGAATCATCATCGTCATCATCATCCATAGAATAATTCAGTATACGGGTAGAATTTGTGATGGATAGAGAGAGGTCTAATTGTGGATTATTAGCTTTATTTCTATCATATCCTTTTTTTTTTCTTTTTTTTTCTTCTTCCCTTATTTATTCCGTGGGGGGAATTTGTAATTTGAGGGTTTTCCTGAATTATCTCATTCTTTGACATTGACCTTTTGATTTGTTGGGTTCTCTTTATGGTTATGTATCAGTAGTTTTTATTTTTTTCCATCTACCATTATTGATTGATTGCACTACAGAAGCATGTTTCACATATCATTGTTTTTATTTTAAAATATTAAAGTAGAGCATAATTGGTTCCACCATCTTTACTTGGATGTCCTTATTTTAACAGTTATTCATAAAGCATGGATTATTAGATTAGTGATGCAACTTTAGAAACTTTGTCCATGGGGCCTGAACCAGACTAAATTCCATAGTTTCTAGATTGCAAAAAGTGAAGCTTACAATGATTTTTGAGACGTGGCGCTACAGGATTCCTTAACTTGTGCGTTTTAAGTTGGCCATTAGAGATTACATAATATTAAAAGAGATGATCTTATCATGTTAATGATCACTGGCCACTTCTCGTACACAATTGAGAGCTTTGCATTTTGTTTGTTTTGTTTGCCATCGTACGGACAAATTCCTTAGAACCCATTCTTCCAGACATGATCTAATGTGAACCCAAATAATTCACTAAAGCCATGTTTATTATTATATATATATGGATCTATATAAAGTAAAGAATAATATCTCCGACTTTCCTATAATCTATATTAATGGCATCCCCGTTTCAAAAATAAATAAATACTGCTCCTCTTTAATTTTCAATTTTGTTGTTGTTTATTTCCTTTTTCATATGACAATTTTGCTCTCTTGGATTTTCCAGATGGAGCTTTCTCAATTTTCACATTTTGCTTGAGGGGGAAAAAAAAAAACAAAAAGATTAGTATGAGATTAATAAAAGGGAGTGGCACGTGCGAGAGGAATAAAAAGATGAGCCCCAAAAACGTGATAAAATAGTAGAAGAAGAAGAGAGAGAAAGATGTGGCGGCGGGGAATCTTGGTAGGCGCGTGCCTATCGGAGAAGCCTCCAAAAGATGGTCCCAAGTGAGCTATGTGTTTAGGAGCCGCCACGTGTTGCCTCGAAAGCCACCATAAATAAATAAGCTTTGTTTAAATTTAAACCAAAGGCTTACGCTTCCTGGATTTTTTTTTTTTTTTTTGATAATAGGCTTCCTGGATTGAAGCACCGCAAGCCGCAACCATTGAAACAACACAGCCCCTCTTTATATAAGTCCAGCTACGTATGATTTGGGGTTTTCGATTTTTCCTTTTTTAAAATATACTATTTTTTCTACCATGGATCCTTCCTAAGTGTAAATGCATTAATAGTGAATTCCACCTCTTGTGTAATTTAGTTACGGTAAATTACAAGAAACATCTTTCTCACACAGGCAAATTGAGTATTACTATTACATCCTCCCTGAAACTTTTCGCAATCATGGGATTTTCAAAAAGAATAAATAAATTAGGTCAAATAGAAAATTAAGTTCACTACTAATTAATAAAATTATAGCTAGTAGCATTGGATATATATGCATGTGTTCTGATCAATATAGTATGATATGTGCGTCAGATGGCCAGCAATTGCATAGTGAGTTTACTGAGTTTGCTTGAGTAATACTCCTTTCGTTTCGAATGAAATTTCATTTCAAAACTCTACACACACCATTAAGTAGTGTAATTAATAATCTAAACTGTAGGACTAATTAACTTAATTATCAATAATCGAATAATTATAATTTTTGAAGGGCAAGCTTATTTTTCTTCAAAAGATTGAGTGTTTCTCATGGGATTAGATCGAATTAGTTGGAGATGTTCTAATTTAATTAAAGTATTTCGACACTTTTAAAGATCAGAAATACCAATCTTTATGTATAAGTCTTGCTATACCGGATACAAATTAATATAGGTGCGTTGATGGATGGACTAATTAACCTGAAATACCGGCCGGTTCCTAAAAAAAAAAAAAGGGAGTGTGTAAATTTTTCTTAATATAATCTTTTCTGGAGTCCCAAAACAGGGAGGGTTAACTATAGTAGTTTTTTTTAGGAAACAAACTCCAGTAGTTGCAAGGTCTGGTCCCTTGTATAGAAAAATTTATTATCATAAATGACACATATGTGTGCATCTATATAGTTAAGAATTAGGTTTTAATATATATAGTTAAGATTTGGAGAGGATGTGTGCAACTTGGAAGAGATACACGTAGATAAATACGAGAAGAATGTACAACTGGACTCCACAATTAGTGCCTAAAGACTTAATCACCTTTCCGCCACGTTGATTGCCCGAGTAGTCATCTGTCAAAATTCCAATTTGAAAGATTTCAAAAGTGATCTTCTGATGCGTAGGCCCCAGTCCTACTAAAGACTTCTCAGTCAAAACATGGGACCTTAAACTTATCCCACGTGGGCATCTGAACCTGTTAACTACTTGCTACTATTATCACTACATAAAGAAAAATACATGGGGTTTACACTAAGCCAATCCTAATCCTTTTCTCTCCTTTTTTTTTTTATATATATTCCTTTCAACCAAGTAAATATACAGTTTTCTTTGCTAGTTTTTGAACTTTGAAAGGCTATGGCAGCTGTTGTTTTGGAAGATTCCGTTGTTGATCTTATCAAAGTATCTCTCAGTTACAAACCATATACTATATTCGTTCACATCGACAAAAAACTAGTACACATTCGTCGGTATAATTAATAAACTCTGGAATAAAGCATATCACACATAATTAATTTGGTTTCAAAAGAATGAAAGTTGCTGCTCATCCTCATCCTACCTTAAATGGGCAGAATCTCATATCGCGGGGATATATACATGCAATTCAAAACTAGTTCTTTCTTCTTCTTGTTCTTCTTTTTCTAATATAATAATTTTTTGGTGGTAAAATAAAAGTTTAGGTTGAGGCAAGGGCAAACCACCGAAATTAACTAGTTCTTTCTTGATTGTTGATGGGCATAATTAAGCTTGAATTTGCTTAACTACTCTTGCTTGCGAAAGAGCCATGATCTAGTCGAATCCCCATACTTAACAAATAACTATTAATTCCATCAAACCAAAAAAAAAGGATTTGCCCTAACTGATATCATTAGTTAGTACTTAAATGTTGCAAATCCTATCGTAATCAAATGTCGGGTTAACCAGGTGATCTTCTCTAAAGCGAAATGAGATGAGCCACAAGATCCAGCCAGTTCGAGACCACTCTATACACACATGCATGTAAAACAAACTATGATATATGTACATACCTAAATGAATGGTATGTGATTATTTCTGGTGCATTTTGAACTTTTCTCTTTATTAGCCATTTTAGGACACCTGACCGACGGCTTTGTACCCCATTTCCTTTTCACTCACATATACATATGAATTGCGTGAAGCTTTCTATTGAAAGCGAAGTGACCTACATGGTGCAATTAAAGGGTTATGGTCAATGGACCCATGAGCCTCACCTTCAGGTGGCTAACAAAAGGTATTGGTCATCTCTTTCAGGTTCTTGGTCATGAGCTAAAATGTATAGAAATTTTTTCCAACCCGTAACTTATACACTAATGCTCGTGTTAGTGTTCCACTATAGGTAAGAACATGTTGCTTACTCATTCTTATCCATTAGTAGATGATTCGATGTAGACTTCTTCTTTGTCTGATGTAAGTTAATTAAATATACATGGAAATTCTGCATTATCGTTAAGGATATCAAGCTTAATGTATGTGTGTGTGTGTTTTTAAAAAAAGTTGATTTGAAATATACTTCAGCTTATGTATCGAGTGGCGTTGATGCCATATTTCAACTTATGTTCGGTGATCTATAAAATTTGCTTGAGAAAAAGTAAGAAAATACTTAATTAGTGGAAAGCTGTTTTATACAAAAGTAATAATCATCAATCCGATCAAGAACTTCGGTTGGAGTTATATATATATACCATTCGTAATTAAATAGATAAATCTGTACATATATATAGTGGAAGGAAAATTAAGGCCAAATTGAGTACCCGTGGTTATATATATGTAGACATGCAAAAAATGGACATATAAAGCAGTTTGGTTGATATGTATTGCCATGCTTGGCCAATTTAAACGAGCACGAACCTTTAAGCTATTGGTTGCAAAACAAATGTATACTTTTCGATGGTGTCTGGCAAACTAGGACTTTATATTGCAAGAGAAATATGTTTTATTGTTTGATTACGGCAAGAAGAGAATTTTGTACTTGGAAACTGTGGGCCATAATAGTATATAAAATTGCTCGATGCATGGTTAGCGATGCTTTTGTTGATGTTAATTTGTCGTTCCTAATCATTATTAACTTTTTTTTTTTTGATAATGAATCATTATTAACTTAGAGAGCACAAATTGTTGGAAAGCATGTTAGTGATCATGGAGCTCTTGTTTAGGTGTGTACATTTAGCAATCCTAAACATGAAGGTGCATCACTCTTTTATGGTTGGGGAGTGATAGGGATTAGTAGTACAATCATTGCCACTAAGTTTTAAAGCATTAGCTACGAGGACTACTAACCACACATTTCCAATGTATAGATTAACTGTTTTTCTTTTTTTTAGTAAACCACGGAAGAGACTCATTTTTATAGTATGATCCACTAGTTCCATTCCGGCCAGAAATGAAACAATAAAGTTTGTCATTACAAGTGATTTGTATCAAGCTCGTACGTACCTCGGACTTTTCTTATTTCTACCACATTTACCCCTTGTAAGTCCAATTAATTAATTAATCTAATTTAAGTAGCATGCCAATTCAACATCTCTCATGCATCTAATTTTTACTCAAATTTCCAATTCTACATTTGAAGATTCTAAAATAAACTGTGGAAAGAAAATTTGCCAAAAGCGAATTGCATGCAGTTTGCATTGATGATCTTAACCGCGGTTCTTTTTGCTGTTATTCATCGTTTTTTATCTATATTATGGTGTTCGCTCTTCACTCTATCGATAATGTAAAGATTTTTATTTTAAAAATAACTTCTGAAACTACTAAAAATTGACTTAAACCGTTGGCAGGTACGTCGAGACCAACGTATTTGTGGTTAAGAGTATTCGTATTTTAATCTGTCAAGTTTCGACCAAATTAATTTTTTCCGTTTATTCTAGGAGTTTCTGATTGGTTCCTGAAGGGCCCGAACTTAGATCTAATGGGCCTATGAATGAAATCACGGTGGGCATGATACGCAACCAATGGACCATTGTAGTTCAGAAAATCATTGAGCCTTGCTTTTTGGATCATCCAAAATGGCCCACTTTAGCAACGATCGGCTTCCAATCACATAAAAGATCACACAACAAAGCACAAGGAAAAGTACTGTTAAGTCCAAGAAATTGTAAATTATATAGAATATAGCATTACATTTATGGAGAACTTTGAGTGGAATATAGCATAATCAGCACAATATACGACTAAATTGAGGCCCCAACTGATTTTATAGAAATGCACTGTATTTATATTCAAGAAAATTTTATTTCAATTGAGAATTAACTAAACGCCTGATGGCCAGGAGGATGTTGGTTTCCTTATCTCTCAACTAATTAATAGTTATCAAAGATACTGTATAAATGCTACTTCAGCAATTGATAAGTCGGACAATGTTGTGCTTACTAACTTTTGCCAATCTGTTTAGTTTTGGCATGAGATTTTACAAGCAATTACCAAAAAAATAGACCAGGGAGAAGTACTATGGAGTTTTCACATCAGCAAATGCATCTACTCTTTAACTCTTAAGGCTATAACAGTTACATAAATGGAGAAAGTCTCTAAATTGATAAATTCCAATTAAAATTTTTATTTACTTTCTTAGTGCTATGTGTCCAATTTTTTGGGGGTTATGTATTTTTTTGTTATATGCCATTATAGACACGTAATTAATATTTTTACATTAAAATAAGAATTAAAAAATACAAAATTTTGAAGTAATGTAGTTGAAATCGGAATATATCAATCAGTCAAAGCCGGTTAAACAAAAAAATCAAGCATGCTTCAATACAGTTGAAGCAGGAGTGAAAGTTTTCGAAACATTTCACCTAAATTTTTTTTTCGTAATCTACACTATAAATAATAATTTTATTTGGTATTAAACTTTCAATATTTTGATGGACTGAATTCATATTGTGTTGTATATCTTTGGAATTTAAATTAAAGCTAACAAATAAAACAAATTGTGTGTGACTTTCAATATTTTTTCCCGCGATTAGATCTCGAGTTTGTTAGAACGGATAGCCAGGTGACTTTCTCTCTACCGCTATGAGGAGTCAAGGTTGTATGTACTCTCTTTCTTCTTTCTTTATCTCTTCTTGCTACTAATACCATCTCAATTTCCTCTGTAAGATAAAGCAAAATCATTGCTCTAACCAAGAACAAATGGTCTCTCTTATTAATGTTATCAGTTGCGCCCCAACACTGGGATGATGCAATGGCTTTCTTAAAATCATTGCTCTAACCAAGAACAAATGGCCTCTCTTATTAATGTTATCAGTTGCGCCCCAACACTGGGATGATGCAATGGCTTTCTTAGGAGCACAGAAGCAACAGGTCCCATAGATTGTTGTACCCAATTAGAGGAACTGTCTTTTGATGAACTTGAATGTTTCTATTTTCTCCACAACGGCTCTAACCTAGAAGAGTTCCCCATCAACAAAACTATTGCGGCAAAAATTAATTCTTTGTGCCACCTTGAGAGCATCTAGACGGCTTGTCCAGGTAAAAAATCTTACAAAATATGCACTACTGTAGATATGACATCCTGTAGGGGTTATCTAGCGCTATGCATTAGCCCAGCTCTTCCAGTATTTGACTAAAGTGGCATTCTTTTGGGCAGGGCCGCTCTAGGCCATCGAGGTTCGCGATCTCACTCTGGTGCTCAGTCATATGTCATCTTGTGGTTCCTCCATTTGCTGCTTCTTCTCGTGGAGCTCGTGCTACTTCTCCTTACTCTGGAGGTCTTATCATTGAGGGATCTAGTAGGCGGGCTCCTTCTCCGACCACCGCCACTCGGCGTTCCCATTCCTCACTTTCTTCCTGGTTGGGTTGACTTTCTGCAGTCGAGGATTCTATGGAGGTTCCTCAGGTTGGTCCTGGCTTGGATGTGCCTTCTATGTTAGACTTTGGGAGTGTTTGGGATGCAAGGATTGCGGATGTTGACCTTCAACATTAAAACAAGTAGTAAGCAGGTGCTTGGTGCCCATAGGCGCGAGAAATAAGATAGATACACTTATTGTACGAGTTCTAAAGTCAAAGAGACCAATCCAAACAAAAAAAAAAATAGTGGTACCATTTCAATGATATGAAGTATATTTTGAGGGAGAGGCGAATCATTGTGAGTTAATCAATCGAATTTCTTTTCTTTTCAAGCTATTTGAAATTTCTTCGTGACACCACGCCTCCAAAACTTTAGTTGAGTTACTTAGAATTATGGCCAGGAGTGAAGTACATTGGACAAGTTACCGAGAAACAACTACATCTTTCGGATAGAGATGAGATTCTTCGGAAATCATCGGTGACATTTATCTGTATAGTTCCTGAGACTGCCAGTTCTAAGAAGCTCTACACCGCAAAATCACAGAAGAAGCTGCTCATCGCTGGAACATTAATTAGCAGCAACTATCCCTATTGGATTCCTATAATAGTTCACAACAGCTCCTCGAAACAATTTTCATTTCTCAACTTTCAATTTCAAACAACTCTCTTCCAACTTTGGCAATGATCTTTTTTCCTAAAAAAAAAAAAAAAATTTGGCAACGGTTGCAAAAGGACTGGTTAGGGACCTCAGTATTCATGGCATATCTGCAAACTTGTTACAGTTCGCAGACGACACTCTTCTGATGGCAAAAACTGATACCCCTTCTCTTCTTAACCTCAAAAGAGTTTTGAGGTGCTTTGAACTTATATCAAGTCTGCGAATTAATTTTTTCAAGTGCAGTATTATAGGGGTAAATATTGACGGTATTGCAACCAAACAGATAGCTGATCTCCTTCTCTGCAAAGTAGAGAGGTTACCTTTCAAATACCTAGGGTTACCCCTAGGTGCGAACATGAAGAAACTAGCCAACTGGTCACCTATCTTTGAGAAATTCAGGAAGAAGTTAAGATCCTGGAAGTCCAGGTTTCTCTCTTTTGCAGGACGAGTCCTATTGATTAAATCTACATTATCATCTCTCCCTATGTACTTTATGTCCTTATTCAGATTACCAGCAGGAGTATTGAGAAAGCTGACCCAAATCCAAAGAAAATTCTTATGGAGTGGATGTGAGGAGAAAAAGAAGTTATGTTGGGTGGCATGGGACAAGGTGGCAAGACCTAAAGAGTTTGGTGGACTTGGTATTAATTCGTTGGCCATGAAGAATAATAGTCTTTGTTTTAAGTGGTATTGGAGGTTGATTCAGGATGAGGAGTCTACCTGGGGTAGACTCATTAGAGCCAAATGCATGAAGGATACAAGGAAGATGGAACCGGATTTTGTGCACCATAAGATATCCCCTTTGTGGAGGAACGTGATTACCTGCAGCAATGATCTTAGCAGTCCTAATTCTTCTTTGAAAAATAACCTTGTACTACAGGTGGGGAATGGATCTAGGATTTCTTTTTGGAATGACAGTTGGAGCTCATTAGGCCTCCTAAGCAATGTATTCCTAAGATTGTTTTCTGTGTCATCCTGCCAGGATGCCACCCTCGCTTTAGTTGCACTCAAGGTCCCACTCTCCACCGCGAATATTTGGAGAAGGACCGTGTATAGTTGGGAGTAGGATATTTGTAAAAAGATTGATGAGGAGGTCCTAAAGATTCATTTCAATCATAATTTGGAGGATCGCTGGTCTTGGGGATCAGGGAGGAGCAGTAATTATTCAGTGAAGGAAGGAAAGGAGTTCATCATCAAGGCCACTATGCAATTGTCCTCGCCACCAAACGTTTGGTTGAACCTATGCCCCCCAAAAATTGAATGCTTTCTTTGACAGATCTTACATAATGGTGTTGCAGTTAGAGGTAATCTTGCTAGGAGGGGAATTATGACCAATGAGCAGGCCCTTTGTGTGCTATGTTCCCAAGAGATTGAGTCGTGTTCTCATCTTTTTTTACACTGTCAATTTTCATGGAAGTTCTGGTGTAAAATCTGCCAATGGTGGGGAATTTCCTGGTCGGCACCACAGTCTATGGTTCAGTGGGCTCAACAATGGCCATGGCTAGAGGATGTTTCTTATAGGAGAGCAGTTTGGATGATGCTTGGTCTCTCCACAGTCTGGTCCTTATGGACTGCAAGAAACAAACTGTTTTTTAACAACGAAGATATAGGATGGGACAATCTCTTTGACATTACAGTGACTAGAGTGTTCTGGTGGGTGAAGGCCCTGCAACCTGAGTTCCCCTACTCACATTTCAACATTCTGGCTTCAGTAGACGCTTTAAAACAATGGAAAGGTGTACGTAGGAAGTTTGTCTAATGTCCACTAACGCTGCATTCCTTATCTCTTGCATCCTATATTCTCTTTAAATGCTTGCTTTTCGGTGTTGTATCCTTATATCGTCATTGACTCAATGACTTATTTCGTGTAATCTGTACTTTACCCCTTTCTACCAATTGGTGAATAAAGTCTCGATTAGCATAAAAAAAAAAAAACTTTGGCAACGGTCTCATTCAAAACCCTTTAAATAATCGATATTAATCAATATTTATGTTAGGACGATTGATCTGGACCGTATTAGACTCTTGTTCTTCTTTAACCACATCATCAAAGGATTTCATATTTCCAATTACTAAAGACTTTACTAAAGACTCACTAGGATTCTACGTACAACAAGGTATCATTGGTTGAGAATCCAATATAATTGTTAGTGTTCATATTTTAATAATGTGATAAGTAAAATCCAAGCACTGACATATAGCAACTCAGTCACCAAAAATTGAAGATCTAATCGAACAAAAGCATGACAAAAATTCAACATAAGAATTCTTCTCAACCTATTACAAAGAAACACACAGCGAGATCTATATCCTTCAAGAGAGGATTTACAATAGCACTGTGCTCTCACGGGCGTCAAAACCTGTATCGTCCATGCAACAATCACCAAGCCAACAGGCGATGCATACCTGTGGGGGGGAAATATCTCTTTGTTGGTGAATTTTTTTGCAGTAGACAAAGAATTGTTCTTGAAGCCGAATCTTACTCCATGGCTTTTGGCTCCCATAGTCTTATTCGAATCATCAAAGAAAAATAAACCCATAAAAAGTAGGATTAAACTCACAAAAAAATGAGACTAGACCCACAAAAAGTGAGAATAAAACAATAAAACAGAAAAATTAAAGAGAAAAAAACTAATTGATGGGGGCTTATCACCAAGAAAAGAATCATGGCGGCAGCCACAATATTTAGATCTAGGGTTTTTCTCTGGGAGAAAGAAAGAGAAAAGAGAGAAAAACCCTAAACCCTAACTCTATGTTTGTGATTAAGTGTCTAATGATTATTACTTTTGCATAACAAAATAATTGAAGTTATGAATTATGAGGGGTCTAGAGAGAGACTATATGATCCATTATATTACCACAAAACGGATCTAAACGCAGGGTTAAACAAGAAAAAACGCTCGTTTTCATGTGACGTAGTGGGTCTAATTGGATCATTTCATGGATCTTTGACAATTTGGGGCCCATTTCATGGTGTCACCAAACACCCATGATTTGAAGATAGGCCCAGGTGTTAAGTTTGGGGCATGACCGGGTGGCAACAATTGGTCATACATAGCCCATCTTGCATAGTGTTTGGTTTTTCTCTTTTTCTTTTTGTTATTATTATTATTTTTTTATTGGAGTATAGTGTTTGCTTTTATTATTCCCATTTCAGCCGCCTCCTGCACCTGGACTGGAACAAATGATGAAGGGAAAAAATATAATCAATTTATAATTTTTGAATAAATCAGAATATCTCTACAAAATTTTGGCAATTTTCCCTTCCCAAGGATGTATTAGCGAATCATAATAAAGAAAATGAAAAGAATGAAAAATCACAATTGTATTGTATCTATCTTACAAGTTGTGTGTCACTGTACTCATTTTGTCGACTTCTTTCAAAAACAAAACAAGCTCTCTTTTTTTTTTTCTTTCTTTTCTTTTTAACAGAAAAATAAAACAAGCCGGGTCCTCTACTTTTTTTTTTTTCATTCATTTCTAACATCTCTTTAGTCTTTTCCACGTTGAAACAAGACAAGGCTTGATCTTTCTTTATTCCCGCACATTTTATATGCACTGCAGGACCGACATTTTTGATTTCTCGAAGAACATGTGATGACAATTGTACCCCTTATCCAAACACAATTCTTCAATAAGCATTCCTCGACACGCATTCATCTTTCCTGTGCTTCCTTTCTTGCCCTTACACACCGAGTTAACGATATCGTCAGGATTGAACGAGCATGACCGTAAAGGGAGATTTTTCATTCGAAGGTTAATATCGTAATAGTATCTGAAACGCAGGGCATGGACCCATTAAAATGACACGCGCTCAACAGTATCAATCACGTGGAGGCGCACATGTGCAGGGGCATTAATGTCATTACACTAGTATTAAA
Source organism: Turnera subulata (assembly GCA_028386065.3). Taxonomy (NCBI): domain Eukaryota; kingdom Viridiplantae; phylum Streptophyta; class Magnoliopsida; order Malpighiales; family Passifloraceae; genus Turnera; species Turnera subulata. The sequence goes on from JAKUCV010005278.1 coordinate 39,142, forward strand.
GAGTTTTACATACGAGGCCCACTTCCGGGAACTTTCTCTTTCCTCTTTCTATAAAAGCCCCACAACCTCTGCCCTTTCAGAAATCTATTCGGACACGCTCTCTCTCTTTCCTGTTCAAAGCTTGCTCGTCAACGTCTCTTTAACTGTAAGTAAACCAACATTTCTAAGTTCTCTTCGTCTTTCTCTTTCCTGTTTTAATTCATTATATATAGATTAGTTTCCATTTTTTAGGTAATTAAATTGTTCTATATAGTAATAAATTGTTACTACTCTGTTCTTCCATTTTTTCAAGACAGAGAGTTATTGTTGTGTCTGTAATTGGATTGTAATTATTTTACATTATTGAAAACATGAACACTAGCAGTTGTATTGGAATCTCAACCATGAAACCCTGTTGTAGAATCCTAATTAGTAACCACAACTCTTCTCTTTTTGGGATCTCTCTTCCCAGATTCAGTAATTCGGTCATGACCCACAATTTGTCGAAATCACAGTCCAAACCAATCAATCAACGCAGATTCCTCTGTTGTTATAGTATCAATAACAGGTCAAAAATCATAGGTAACAATAAGTGTCTACCCAATTCGAATCTCAGAGGTTTTAATGTCCGCGATTCGAATTTGATTCAGCCTAAAGGTTTTAGTTCCAGTTTGCATGTACATAGAGGTAGTTTAAGGGGTGTTTTAGTAATCCCCAAGGTAGCGTCCGATTTTAGGAACCATTCGACATCCTTAGATGCTCATGTTAATGAGAAAGGTTTTGAGAGGATTTACATTCAAGGGGGATTGAATGTGAAGCCTTTAGTAATTGAAAACATCGAAACCTTAGATAATGTAGTTAAAGAAGAAGAACAGAGGTCTAATATTAATGGACCTAATATAGACATAGATTATTTTAAGGGTTTGAACGAGACCGTTCCCAAGGTTGAGAGAGAGCTGTCTGAGATTGAAAGCGAGGCGTGGAAATTGCTTCGAGGTGCCATTGTGAATTATTGTGGGACTCCAGTGGGGACAGTTGCTGCTAATGATCCTGCTGAAAAGCAGCCCCTGAATTATGATCAAGTCTTCATCCGTGATTTTGTGCCATCCGCGCTTGCTTTCTTGCTCAATGGGGAAGCAGACATCGTCAAGAACTTTCTTCTTCACACATTGCAATTACAGGTACTTGTGATTGAGAACAGCTATTGCATGTTATTGAATTGTTTCAGTCATATTATATGTGTGGTTGTATTTTCGAACTTTCCTGTGCTTGCCAATTTTTTTACTTTCTCCGTCTGTTAATTGCTACTTGCATTTTCATTATAGCTCTTACGAGTAGATGCATTTACTGATTTGACATTCATATAACACCACTGTTGTGCTAGTGGTCATATTGCTCATACCATTTTTCTTGTCACTGTCATGCTGCCAGCCATTGATTTTTATGGTCATTTAATCACTTATGAAGTCGCATGCCAAAACCAAAGTGATGGCAGAAGTTGGTGAGCACAATAATGTTCACAATATTGTCTGGCTTATCAAATAGTGATGTAGACAATGCTATAGTATCTCTGAAAATGATAATTATTGCTTTAAATTTGAGATAACGAAACCGACATGTGCCTGGGTGGTCAAGCCTTCTGATTGTCAATTCGTTTTCTCCTCTTGCTGACAGAGTTGGGAGAAGACAGTGGACTGTTACAGTCCTGGGCAAGGGCTGATGCCAGCAAGTTTTAAAGTTCGAAATGCACCTCTTGATGGAGGTGATGGGGAGTTTGAGGAGGTTTTGGATCCTGATTTTGGTGAAGCAGCCATTGGGCGTGTAGCCCCTGTCGATTCTGGTAAAACAAATATTTTTGTTTTGGCCCTTTAGAGAGAATAAACATTTGATAGAATTTTTGGTCTTCGCAACTAAGTTCATACTCTTACAGGGTTGTGGTGGATCATTTTGTTGAGAGCATATGGAAAGATTACGGGTGATTTTGCATTGCAACAGAGGGTTGACGTCCAGACAGGCATACAGCTCATACTAAAGCTGTGTTTAGCTGATGGCTTCGATATGTTTCCTACTTTGTTGGTCACTGATGGTTCCTGCATGATTGATAGACGGATGGGTATTCATGGACACCCTCTTGAAATCCAAGTAAGCTAAATGAAGCTATTTTATCGTTTCATTTCGTTCAAGTTTACATAGTTCTGCAATTATGAGTGGAGGAACATTTGTAGGGCTCTTGTATTGTTGTTGCATTACGTGCCTTAGTTGAAATTGTGCATAATAGAGTCTGAATCTATGTCTCTATGGTTCTTTTTCTTTCTGTTTTGTCTCATTGCGTGAGATTTATTCTTCTTTTCGTAGTCGCAAATGCAGCCATTCTAGATGCTTGCGTTATTATACTTGACCATTGTAAAATCTTCCAAAGTGCTTTTGGAATTTGATCATTAGCTGACTTATACGAACATACTCATGCGATGAAGAATTTATTCTTCTTTTGGATAAGACAACTTTACGGCTTGGCAAATTGTCATCTGTAGTGAGGACTGTACACCAAATGTTTGTCTTCTTTGGCTATGCTGGATGATTTAATCATTTAATATACATAGTGTTGAGAACTAGATGCTTATGAGGTACCATTGCTTTATATTAACCAAGACAGTATTCCGTTGTTCTGGTGGTTGCATTTACTGTGGTTTGGATGGTCAAATGCTTTCGTCTGATGTGAGCTATCCTCTGGTGGTTAATAGATACTAGTCATATCTAGATGTGCTTTAGAAGAATGGACTCCGGTAGTGATTTTTGATGGAAAATGTATTTAGACATGCATAAGGAGTTGGAAAAATGTGTGCATTCTGTTTACCAGAATAAATGAAATTATTGATGCTTGCTAGGGAAAGATGATGCTTGTGCTATGTCCCTTCTCCTAACATTTATACTCATCCATTTATTTGTCAATTTCTTCTTTTAATTCTTCCATCCTTTGTTTTTGCTTCTCATCAGCTGCTCTAATTTGAATTTGCAGGCCTTGTTCTATTCTGCTCTACGCTGTGCTCGTGAGATGCTCACTGTCCATGATGGAACCAAGAATCTGGTAGCTGCTGTCAATAACCGACTCAGTGCACTCTCATTTCACATCCGAGAGTATTATTGGGTGGATATGAAGAAGATCAATGAGATCTATCGTTATAACACAGAGGAATACTCTACAGATGCAGTTAACAAATTCAACATCTATCCAGATCAAATTCCATCATGGCTTGTGGATTGGATTCCAGAAGAAGGTGGTTATCTGATTGGCAATCTTCAACCTGCTCATATGGATTTTAGGTTCTTCACTCTTGGGAATCTCTGGGCTATCATTTCATCATTAGGATCCTCAAAACAGAATGAGGGTATCCTGAACTTGATTGAGGCAAAGTGGGATGATCTAGTCGCTCAGATGCCCCTTAAAATTTGTTTTCCTGCTTTAGAATATGAGGAGTGGCGTATAATTACTGGCAGTGACCCAAAGAATACGTATGTCTCTTTAGATTTCTATGCATTTTAACCATTACATGTGAGCCGACTCCTTGGCATTTTTTTATTAAATTTGATCATCTGACAGTAACTTTTCTCTTTAAATTGCAGCCCATGGTCGTATCATAATGGTGGTTCTTGGCCAACACTCTTGTGGCAGGTACAGTAATGTTCAAATTCTAGCTGGTCAAAACAATTGTTACGGCTTTAGTATTCCTACATGATTACACGTTCTCACTTATACGTTTCTGATATTGTTCCAGTTCACCCTAGCATGTATCAAAATGGGGAGACCAGGGTTAGCAGAAAAGGCAGTTGCCTTGGCAGAGAAGAGGCTGTCAGAGGATCAGTGGCCCGAATATTATGACACTCGCGGCGGAAGGTTTGTAGGGAAGCAGTCACGCCTCTTCCAAACATGGACCATTGCTGGTTTCCTCGCATCAAAGATGCTTTTGGAGCAACCAGAGAAAGCATCCTTGCTCTTCTGGGAGGAGGATTACGAGCTCCTTGAGATTTGTGTTTGTGCGCTAAGCAAAACCGGTCGGAAGAAATGTTCACGTTCTGCCGGAAGATCTCAGACTCATGCCTGATTTCTTGCTTCTCCAGGTACAAGCTACACCTGGTTGACAAGTAGGAGAAGTAGGCGACAGTACTTTAGCCTAAATAAGTTTCAAGAATGACTTCATTTGACGTGAGCATAGAACCAGCACTTTCAGGTTTAAGCTTAGTCCTATAGTGTCCGACACTCTACAACTTAACACAGTAGTAATGTTTCATTCATTGAAGTACATTACTCATTGCTTTTGGTGGCTTTGTATTGAGGAGCCTCCTTTGAAGTACTAACTACTTGTAGGGCTGTAATAAATTGGATGCATGTACATTTTGAATCAATGATATAACTTTCCTAGATCATTTGATTTTTCAATTCATTCTGGTTTAAACTTGTTTAACGTTGGACGCTATGTCCCAGCTTATGGTCTCCTAATTGTTTGCTGATGCCGCCGTAATGATTCCCTTGTTTCATATAAGACCCTGCTTGTCAATAATCTAAATCCCGAGTATCATGTGGTATATATGTCAATATGCTAGGAGTGCATCGTAAACTGAGTGTTCCTTCCACATTCTAGATTCTGTGTTAATATGTTTCGAGTTCATATAAGGAACAGGTAGCCTGGAAAGAAAGTACTTTTAGGCAAAACAAAATAAGGTGGCACTACAAAGGGATGCGTTTTCCTGCAGAAAGCCCACAGACTGCAACTCTCTACAAAGGGAGGATGGGCATCCAACCCCAAAAATTGCCCCTCATTTAAAAATACATTAAACAACTGGGCATTACTCTTACTACTCTCAGGTATTAGAAAAGAGATTAAAGCATCGCATCAGGCAAGATCTTGATCTTGATCTGTTTGTTGTTGTATCCTGAAAAGGTCAAGGCGGCTGTCTCCTAGGCGGAGAGAATAAGCAGCCTTCTTGAACTCGGCCCAAGTGAAAGGCCTGTACAGGCAAGGCCTGAGGGGAGAAACCATATCTACTGGGACACTGATCCTTGCGTGGAGGGGTGGTGCAGCAAAGTAGGCCATTGACAGCCTAGACTTGTACGAGTTTGACAAGGCCTTGTGTCTCACGCTCACAAATCTCCCATTTGTCATTGCCTACACAAGAAAAATGCAAGAAAAAGCAAAATTAAGAAAATAATAATTAAAACATGCCACGGTTGATGAGAGCTGGCACATTGAATTTTGAATTTTGACAAGGGAGGTAGAAAAGGGAAAATAGAAAACTACTTATGCTGCTGCCTGCCTATACAAATTGCACCATATCTTGTTACATCATCCAAGTCCTTCTCCTAGCTGTAATTCTCAAAACCAAGAATCTTTCTCATCTCCGACATTTATTTTCAAGAAAGAAACGTTTTCATGCTCCAAAGTCAGACGTTCCAAGGAATTAATTTAAGACAGCCTTATTGACGAAGATGACTTATAAATAAATACATGGTCCGCATGAAAACACCAAAACATATTCATTTTTTTGACACCCAAAAGAATCAGTTTCAAACCGGGCCCAAAAATCTCCATCCAAAAAAAACCTATCATGGCCTACGTCAAATCAGTTCTCCTTCCTTTCTTCCTTCCTGCAATGATTTTAGTATTATGCTTTTTAGACCATATTTATTTTAAATTAAGCCACAGTAGTCTCACGTGATTGTGCAATCCCATCCATCGACCTAGATTGTTGAAAATATTTTCTTCTTTTTCTTTTTGGGTTTTCTCTCTGCAATAATTTTCAAGTCAGGTTGTGTGGGAGCAGAAAACCTGAAAAGGGCAATGTTACCCAACAAGGCAGGTACTTTTCAGTTCCTTCACAAAACCCAGTTAGTCATTCAATTACCCAATCCCTGTCTCTCATTGGACAGGAACTGATGTTGGCCCACTGACAATGATTCCTACCCATCATCAAATCCATCACTTCTTCTTCCTTAATTTCTTCTTTTCTTTTTTTCACCATCTTTTTACTAGTAGTAGTAGTAGCATGTATTTATTGGTGATATATGATGAAACATACTAGTAATAGTTTTTACTTTTAAGATAGGGGTGGGGGGGATTGAGAAAGGGCACCAACCTGTAAAACGTCACCCACATTAACACAGAAGGCAGTGGGGTCAGGAGGGACGGGGACCCACAGGCCGTTGTTTAAGGAAATCTGGAGGCCAGGGACGTCGTTGGATCTGAGGATGGTGAGGATCTGAGGGTCAGAGTGCTCTCCGAACCCGACCTTGGGCTTGTTGGAAGACTTGTCCTTGTTGTTGTTGTAGTCCTCCATGGATGGTGGTGGTGGTGGTGGTGATGGTGAGAGAGGGAGGGGTGGGTAGTGATTGAGCCTGAAGATGGAGTCACTATCAACGTCCATGATCAACTTACTAAAAACTGATGTGTCAGGGACCCACAGCCCTTCTGCCATCAGATCTAGTAACTCACATGCCACCCCCCTAACTGCCTCTATGTAACCACACACTGCAGAGCTGTCATCAGTTCACACAACAAAAAAATCCCATCATCAAAAACTATTTCACACCCCACCCCCCTCCCTCCCCCCATATCAATTAACAACAATCTTTCACTCCTATCTCTCCTATATTACTACTACAGAACAGAACTATATACATACATTAACATATACCCTTACTACATGCAATCATACATTATTTTTACTGCCTGCTTTCTTGCATTATTTTTGTTTAGCTTCATTTGGCCATACAACCAAGCAACTCACCTGTACCTTCCTCCTTTCTTGGCTGGACACTCTCCCCCCACCCCCATCCCATTCTTGTTTTCCTCTCTAATTAATCTCTCTTTTTAATTTTAAAAATATGATAGTTTCATCTGATTTTGTTCTTGAACAAGGACAAATATAATTTCATATGTTAATACCCTTTTCTCCTTTTTTATATATACATTAACAAACAGGGGATCCGTTCCTATTTATTTTTAAAACTCAACAACATCTACGCTAATAGAGAGAAAGGAACGTGATAATATTGACCCTCTACCTCAAATAAAAGAAAATGGAGAAGAAGAAAGGAACGTGATAATGGGGGAAAAAAAAAGAGGAAAAAATGGGTGTTATATATGTATATATTGTCTGTGGTATGTGAAGTTTTTTGTTAAATTATCATATGGTAAACAAAGTAATGTCATATATAATATGTCCACGCGGTCTTGTGGGGGTGGTTGACAAAGACAAGTATTTGAAGCAAAATCTGACAGGTTTTTATATATCCCGCGACGTCCCAGGAGAATTAGAACGCCATGGGCCATCTGATTTGGTGTTTTAAATGGTTTTAATGAAACTCACGTGTATTGTTCACGCTTGCTAACCTACATGATAATTTAACACCTTTTTTTTTCTTTTGCTTCTTATACACACACTGATTAATACTAATAGGCTTTGCTTCGGTAAACCTTAAAATTAAATAAAAATAGGCTTTATGAATGGTCATACTAATTACTACCATGATACACTATTCTTATACTCGCATTAATTACGTGAAAACCATCATGCAAAATTAAATTTGATCCTATGATGAAGAGTGTGGTGGGACCTATACTCTAAAATTCCAGCGGCTTGCAATTTTTCCCAAACATCAAAATGCTAAGAGTGTTGAAGATATCATAATCTCACTATTTTGTTTCAATTGAAAATAGTTTTTCGTTCCTTTAAATGAAGCTCTCCAATAGTAACATATAAATTGTAACAGATCTCCTGCCTTTTGCTATTAGAACCACAAGTTACCATTTCTTAAACTTTCTTCAAATCCCATGTATGAAATTGATCCAAAGACACCAAATCATTCTCTTGTCACTATTACACATGGCTACTAGACCTTCGCAAAAAAAGAAAGAAAGAAAGATAGGAAAAGCTTTTCTTGGAGAAGTAAACATGCATATTGAAACAATGAAACTTTCCAATGCGAAAAATTACTAATTTTACTATAACCTGTATATTATATCATGATAGGTAGGAGCTCAAAGACCTTAAATACGGCCACCAGTGTTGCCCCAACCAGGCAACCACTAATATACTGCTGTCATAGGCGGCCCATGCCCCTCAATAACACAGCTAGCCGAACAACAATTACAAATCTATACCCCTAGCTAGCTGTTTTGTAACAGAAGAGGTATCTTTCATCTTTTAAAAAAAAAGGAAACAAAAAGGAAGGAGGTATCGAACTCATTAATCACAATAGAGACACGAAAACCACTATATATATTTTATATGTACCAGATTATTGAACGAGGCATGGTGCATGGTTCAGTACTAGAGTTGCGTGAGACACAAAAGGAGGTAAAACATGTGGTTTTTTTCTCATGTAATAATGGAAGCTAGAAAGACTAAACGTTTATAATTAAAGAGAGGTGCATGGTCTCACGAGTACCTGAATCTTCTGGGATCATTTGAGATGGTTTTGGATCTTTGAGCAATGGAGTGAGGGTTGGTGTTAAGAAGTAAATATTCAACTTCTCCGAGATCACCATTGAAGCCGATGTTTTTGCACCCATAACCAAAGGGAATGGCTGGCCCTGCTTTCTCTTTCTCGCTCAATGATTTGGAGAAAAAGCTAATGCTTTCTTGCTCAAGTTTTGCAATGACGTCCAGAGGAACACCGTGGTTGATAACCTTGAAGAAACCATACTCTTCACAGGCTTTCACTATCAGACTTGACATCTTTGACCTCTCACCTGAAAGGTCTATCACAGGCAGCTCAATGTCCTGGATTCTGTCACTGCAAACCGGAGTAGGTGATGCCACTACCATCTTCTTCTATGTTTTTATGGTTAAAAGACTATATATATATGTAAAGAAGCAAGTAACAAGAAACTTCATTCATCAAAAAAAAACAAGAAACTTCTATTATAGACAAGGAGGAGAGCTCACAAGTAAGAAGACATATAGGAGTTGAAGAAGAAGAAGAAGAAGAATGGAAGAAGGGTAATGCAAGAAGCCAAGAAGGGTTGCTCTTTGTGCCACTTACCTTACTCTATCCATACTATATTTATATATTTGAGGAGAGAATCATTGGTTGGAGGTTGGGATTATAAAAATAATTTCTTTTCATGGGGAGATTCAGCAGGGAATCAAAGACTTTTCGAGTGAAGTACAACTAGCTAGCAAACTCCTGCTGCGTCATACAAAAGGTTGACTTTCTTCATTATTTTCTTTGACATTGATTTTAGTAGTATATATTAACTTTCTGTTTCATCAAGCTTTTCTGTATCAATTTTCTACTAGTAACTCCTAAATTTTCATTGACTGACTAATTTATTGCTCCTTTTTTGACTTGGACCCCCTTCTTTCAATCGCCTTGTCTCTCCCATGCTCTAATTCCATCCTTCTACCACAAGCAAGCATATTCTAGACTAGCTAGCTAGGGGGGCTCACATTACAACATTGTTGACATCAACCGTAGCCGCCTAGATAGTGGTTTTTCTCTTGCGGGGTTGCTCAATGCTCCTAGGCCAACCACAATCCTTTCACGTGTTTTTTCCTTTATTGTTTCTTTGACTAATTGGATTACCCACAAGCCCTATATTTCTTTTACTACTGCCTAGCTACTATTAATACTGCACTCTCCTTGCTAATCTCGCACCCAAAATGGGCATTGTAAGTAAGTACACATCTCGTTCTTAAGGATAATAGAGAGAAAAGGCCTCATTATTTAGGCATTCGTCGTTGTCAACAATCCAGTTGGTATCAATAATTGGATGTTGCAGCACTTATATATATATAACCAAATACCCTAATAAGCAAAAAAAATTTTCTAGAGGAAAAACCAAACAGCAATACTTTTGAAACTTTTATTCGACATTTGGTATTGGCCGGTAAACCATACGTATAGTACATCAAATTATCCAATGAAATACTTGTTGCCAGGCTAGATTCTAATGAAATGCTGGTGGCCGAAACCCCCAAGAAACAATAATTGCCCTGCTCTTTTTCTTTTTTAAAAAAAGTTATCTAGTAGTATCAGTAATTGTGGTAATCAATAATGGAGGTAATATGAACTAAAGTAAGATTAGGTGTACCTAATCTCCTACCGGGAGTATAGATTACTTTTTATAGAAACTAAAAATGTTGTTGACTCCTTGAGAACTAGGTACTGCATTCCCATGCAGTCCACAGTCTAGACACTCGCTTCAATAAAAAGGGAAACTTCCTTCTTCCACTGGCAGCTCTCACCTCTGTGATCTTATCCTTTTCTTTTCTCCTTTTCTTTTTCCTCCAAAAAAAACAGTCAAAATCTTATCCATTCCCCATATGTTCTTTTTCTCCTATATATATTTCCCCTCATAATACCTATACTCGGCTCTTTAGTTTTCTCATGACTCTATTGGTTACAAGAAAATTTTTCCAAATTCGATTTCGAGTTAGGAACTTCTATTCACTTGCTTTCCGAACCGACTGATGTTGAAGAATCAACGGATAAGTTGTGGTTAACGGATAAACTATTCATACCAAAGGGGTTGAAATATGTGAATTGATACAATTCTTGGTACCATTCTATTTTTAGTTAGGATTTCTCTCCTCGGCTCTTGTTTTGGACAAGCAAATGGTAAAAGTATCCTTCAACTTATTGTTTTTTAACATAAATATCTTTCAACTTGTAAACATTAATTATGCCAATATTTTCAATATTTCTCGTTTTTATCTAATGAATATTTTCATTTTAAGGCAATTAATATATAATTCTATAATTTTTAACCAGTGCAAGTTTTTGTTGGATAGACTAGAATGGAGACTATTATTATAATTGTTAAGTTTTTGCATATTATTTCATCTATCTATGAAAAAAAATAGATATGAGCTTTTATATAAATTAATAATCGCAAAGGTAATTGATTATTTGAAGAAAACCTGATGGTTACAACTTTGAAGACATTTTTGTTATTTGTCCGCCAAACAAAAGTTAATGAAGGTGGAAATTTTGGAGATAGGTCACAGGAGTATAAATTTGGGAGTCTTCTGCCCCACAAGCACATATATTCGTTGTTCTTCACTGTTGTTCGTCAAATGTCTTGTGTTTCTTTTTTCCCTTTTTGAATAGCTTTACCAATTGTTTAATTTCAAGGGGCCAGGAAATTTATATTTGTTTTAAGAAATGTATCATTAGGCTTTATTCTTTCTCAAAATATACAAACACTAAAAGCTATTCAAGATTGACTTCAGGATGACTTATACTTGAATTTCGAATTTATCGTGCTTGATTGTATTCCGCCTTATGGAAATTGCTAGACTCATTGTGCTATTAAGCATGATTTTAACTGAGTGTAACCAAGTTTAAAATTGTTATTGGAATTGAGCTACATTAAACTAGCCCAAGTTGTAAATAATCAGCAATGCTTCATCTCCTCTCCATACTGAATTTTATATATTCTAATATTTCGAATGCTAAAATTCCATGTGTATATAGAAGTGGATAATTCATGATACCAAATATTTTGAAACATTGTCACCCATACAACATCAAAAATATCTTTAAAGTTTGAAGGCTTGAACTAGAGATTTGGTACCAAAATTTGAGAAGTAATTAAGGACATCCAATTAATAATTCAACTATTAAGAAATGAAAGTTGTGCGAGACATATATACATAAGGAGATTTGACACCGTTGTGTTGAGTTAATCAAGAATTTAGGATCCGGAAATATTTAGAAGTGGTACCCAATTAACAATTCGGGTTCGTTCAATCCATTCCATATCCATAATTTGAAACTCTAAATTATGGGTAATTTGGATTTCTTACTTCGGTCATTTTGGACAGCTTGTGATGGTCATTTTGGACAGTATGAGATGGATGTTCACCCTGACTTACATTTACTGTACTTGCCAAGTACTTATAATTTCCCAAAGAAACTACATTTTGTGGGGTGGATTCCATGGAGTAAATTGGTAAGTGCTTACTAATGTTGGGAAAAGCAATTAGGTTGTTTATTAGTTGTGCTGGGTCTTGGTATCCAAGAAAAGCATGGGTCATATAGTACTAAAAACTATACCCAAGAAAGCACTTAATAACCACCACCGACGTCGCTTTTGGTTGGCAGTTACAGACCATTTTGCAGCTAACGTTTTGGTTCATTTATGAGTATGACCCATCAGAGAGCTGCGATCAGTCTGCCCACTGCCAACCCTTTTAGTTTTACTAATACCCAAAAGTAGCATCAGAATCTGTGGCTACCCCAAGTTTCCTAGATGCATTAACTACGTAGTGGAGGGAAGTTAATTGAATTAGTAACAATTAATTGGCCTATATATGTTTCCTCTGTATATGTGTAAGTCCTCCCTCCACCAAAATTTTTGTGATAAAGACACCCCTCCTGATTTGAGGATGGATACAGAATCGGCTCCCCATATCCTACTCCCAAGTGTCGGAATGCATCTGTGATAGATATGATTTTGATTTGAATGAACCTAATATACTTGAAGGAACCGAGTTTGAAAGGTTATACATCATTTACTTCATGTTTTCCTCACCAAAAAGAAAATACAATGATTTCATAAATGTGGCAATTCTATCCGATTGCAACAACTTGTTATCCTTACCTATATTTTGTGGTTCAGAACAATATCCTAATAACTACTATGGCTAATTTTCTTACACTAAATGCAAATAGAAAAAAAAATGGAGTATATGTTGATGATAACAACCGATTTTTTCAATTCTGACTTTCATATTGTCATGCAGATTTTACTCTTTAAACTCAATCTTGAAAATCAAGAGGGGCTTCTATGAAATATGGAGTTCTGAAGAATGAAGATTTTAGCTTGGCACCAATTTTCTAGTCTTTTCTCGGTTTTTTATCATCGGGAAATTGAACTTAGTTTGAATAAGTCATCCACCAAGCAGATTTTATGGGATCTTTGACGGTCTTTTTTTCTCTTCCTCAATTTCTTTTCTGAACTATCCCTATCTATCTTTTCTATCCAAGTCTTCTTTTTCTTCTATTTCATATCTATCTATTTCCTTCAGCTTATTTCACATCAAAAACTAAAACAAAAATAATATTTTGACTTGAGACACATCCCATTTTTTTTTCTTCCAACAATATTTTGAGATTGAGTTGTTACGTTTTTGAAATATGCATTAAGAGACTTGCAAAAAAAAAAGTTAAACCCTTCATTTATTGCTCCTTTTTGTTGTTTTCCATTTTTGCCCCGACTAATCTGGTCGACTCGTGTCGCGCACCTGGATATGGTGGGTGAGTCTCCGAGTGGGAATTTTCTGCGTACACGATGACTCGAACCCGAGATCTCGCTTAAGCAGAACCAAATCGCTTACACTTGGACCAACCCCACATTGGTTTATTTATTGCTTCTTAACAAGTGCTCCTTGAGCACTCGTTAACATCTTCCTTTAATAAATGTATCACATGAATCAAGAACCATAATTCCGTTAGGTTTGGGAACAAAATTCAATGATAACTTGAGTGCTAGGTTAATGTTTGGCTAACTAAAGACTAAGATGAACTTTTATGTGGATTTGGATGGGCCTAATGCAAGTTTTAGTAGACTCAGTTTTGTAATTTAGTGTCCTTACAAGTAAACCCAAATTTATTCTTCAATCCCATTCTAATCCCAATCCACATGAACTAGTACACCTCAGTTCAAATCCGCCATGCAACCAAACACAGTCCATGAATTTTGCTTGAATAGTCTGTGTTTTGCAGAATCTCTGGATTTGGTAACCGGGGACCAATCCAGGTCCAACAAGACCGGGAGAACAGACTAGCAGTAGCAGTAGCAGCTATTCCATTATTGACCACACAAGGTTGAACAGGGATCACAATTTGTATAACATGTTCATTAACATGCCATTCTCCGTGCAGGTCTTTTTCGCCGACACATCCCATCCCCCAATCTATATCAACTGTTATTATCTTAAACTTGCAAGCCTCCGCCCTGCCAAAGATAGTCCCAATTTTCTGTTTGTGTATTTGGAATATTAATAATTTGTTAATTTATTTAAGAGCTTTATATCAATAATTGCTTCTTCATCTTTTTGTGAGACACATTTCTTTTATTGCAATTTTATATTTCGTCCCTTTTCCTCTTTACTTTTGAGATTCTGCATGATAAAATTTCCCATTAACTGGATTAACCAGCCAGATATATCTACTGCCAATACTCCTTGTGTAATGCACTGGCATCTCCTTTAAATTGGGTTAAAAGAGATTATGAGTTCCATTGCAATGTGTAAGAATGAGGATGGTTTGGGTTGTGACTACGTAATTTCTAAGTTCCTATGTAAAAAAAAAAACAAAGAAACCTAAAACTCACCTAAAAGCTTTAACAAAAACAAAAAACTCACCTAAAAAACTTGGCATGCAGTTTCTCCCAAGCATATGTATTTGTTTCTACATCCAATAAATAAAGACGAATTTTCCCCACAATAACGGCAAGTTTATTGTTGATCTCATCACACGATTTTATCAGGGCACAGTACTACATTAGCTAGAAGCCTAGAACTTAAAATAGCTTGCAACAGCGTCCTCATAATTTGTAGCACATGACTTGTAGATGTCCTGTAATTTATGATCAGTTGTTTTCTGGGCAAGTGACTTGACAAAGTTAAGATTGTCTGTGGCCTTGGAATGCCCTGTATCTATAGAAATTTGGGCCACACCTTCAAGATCTGCACTCGCCAAACGACGGTCAGATTTCATAAAATCTGAACAGAAACCAGGGTCCATGCTGTTTGCACATATATCTTTTATCTCACTTTCTGTAATTGCAAATGAAGGAGTCATCATGCACAATAACAAAATCAGCAAGAATGGAACCAAGAAGCTAGTAGATGAAACCATGTTCTTCCTCTAAAACCAAAAAGAGGCAAAAAGAGAATAAATAGGCTTTGCTTTTGTTAAATGGGCTTCAAATCAAGCCTTGGTTAAATATATAGGCTGTTCTACTACCTCTTTCTGTGGCGGAGACACCACATAGGATTTTCTTGGTCAAATAGGCAACCCAACAATAGGCTTCGTCATGCGCGAAAATTGGCAGTCCGTCTGTAAGGAAATCATTCTAAATCTGTCTAACTCGGTAGTTACTTTGTCCACTCTTCGTGCTCAAGTTCTTCCATATTTATCATGCATTTTCTTTTTGTAATTCCTAGTAGGCCTGCTAATATCACTTAACATTCTATGTAACTCAATTTCTAATTCGAGCATTGTCCCACCTGTAGAATCATTCAAACCCCTCAATCTTTTCAAAATTTCGAATTTAAAGAATTTAAGGTTTTGACTTGAGCCAAGAATTTAGGGCTGCAAGGTAATCTATGTAATTTTTTGTTGGGTTTCCGCTTGGCAGCATATTTGTACTCTTACATTAGGTTCATTTATATACTTACACTTTTTTTCAATCATATATTTGTACTAAATAATTTAGTTCATTCTTGTTCTTCCGTCCATGCCCCGTTAGTTTGCTTACATTCGGTTCATTTATATATTCGTACTTTTCTTTTAGTTCAATCATGTACTTGCACTTTATATTACTTTATATTGTTGTTCGATTTTATACTTGTTCTAAATAATTTTGTTCAATCGTGTCATTCTATTTCTATTCATATCATCTTTTTCCTTTCACTCACTAGGCATTAGGACTCCGTCAGGCAAGATTATATTTAAAAAATTAATAAAAAAAGATTATTGGTTGATTTTTTTTTTTTTGATGGAACGAAAGGTATATTGATGAAAAATTAGTACAAAGTAATTAGATTACAGTCATCCAAAAGATGATGGCACCCCACCCTCAGCAGAAACACATATATAGATACATCAACACGAAGGAGGGTGAGGATAGAGGGGAAGGATTAAACTACAATTGGTTTACAAATCGGCCCATGCCAACTCACAACACTATCAGGGCAAATAATGATGGCGGCTAAGTCATATGGAAAACTAGGTTGTGTAGCTTTGAACCACTGCATCGACCTAAATAGCACCACCTCAAACATCTTGCTCCACTCCACATCCTTACCTTGAAAGATAAGTTTGTTACGAAACAACCAAATAGACCATGCCGCCACATAGAAGATAACCATCCAAGGAGCACGTCTCCGAGTCGATCCAGCCAACCCCATCCATTGTACAAAAAAGTCTTCCAAAGAGTTAGGAGTACACCAACAAATCCCCCACCATTCACAGAATTTGTTCCATAAAGTCCAAACAAATTTGCACTGCACCAAGAGGTGATCCCGAGTTTCAATATCCTCCCCACAAAAGGCACACAGAGCATTCATCCTTGAAACCAAATTGTTCCTAAGGAGTAAGGATCTTACTGCAATTCCTTGGTGTAAAGCCATCCATAGGAAGCACTCCACCTTAGGAGGAGCACAACCATACCACACCCATGGTTTCCCACTGCACACATATCTCCTTCGCAATATAAAATCATAGCCTGACTTCACCGAAAAGACTCCTTTAGCATCTTCTATCCATCTCCACCCATCGGCTTCCTCCAAAACAAGAGTAAAGCTTCCAATCCTATTAAGCAACAAATTGACCTCCTCAGTTTCCCAAGAGAATAAATTCCTTCTCCAATTGAAATCCCACACCACCCTGCCATTCACTTCCCTACATATTTCAGAGATCAACGCTGACTGGTTATTAGACAAAGAAAACAATCTTGGGTGCAACTCCTTCATTATCCCCCCATCATGCCATCTATCTACCCAAAACCTGCCGAAATTCCCACTCTTTACATCCAGACAAACGCATTGCTTCAAGCCCATAGTACCTCCTTCGGCATTATTTGCAGAAGAAATAATGTTTTGCCACATAGGAGAAATCGTCCCAATATTAAAGGAAGGCCACGAGGCTGACGAGTCAGTCCTATATACATTACTTATAATCTGAGCTCAGTTAGGAACCGCCGAAGGCTGCACATCAAACCCTATATATCTCCACATCCACTTGAATAAAAGACTTTGATTTTTTGCTAGCATATCTTCGATACCCAAACCCCCATACTTTTTAGGCCTCGCAATCTTATCCCAGGCTACAAGACACATCTTTCTTTTCTCCCCACTCCCTCCCCATAGAAAATTCCTCTGCAGTGACACTATCTTCCTAGCAACCCCAGAAGGCATCCTGAAAAGAGACAAATAATACACAGGTAGATTACACAGCACTGCACGGATGAGCGTCACCCTCCCTCCTAATGATAAGAACTTACCCTTCCAAGACGCCAACCTGTTTCTAATTCTCGAAATAACAGGGTTCCATGCTTTAATTCTGGACATACACTCTCCAATAGACAATCCAAGATAAGGAAATGGTAATTGATCCACCTTACTCAGAAGACGGTTTGCAAGGACTTCCATCCTTTGATTCGAAACATTGACCCCCACCAGACTACTCTTGTGGAAGTTGATGCTCAACCCAGATAAATTCTCAAAGCATCTCAGGCATCGTTTTAAATTCAACAAGGAGGTAAGATCATCATGGCAAAAGAAAAGTGTGTCATCTGCGAATTGTAATAGGGAAGCTGACACAGTATTAATTCGAACCTCTTGTACCAGCCCTGCTTTAATAGCCTGAGAAACAACACAAGTCAACCCCTCTGCCACAATGTTAAATAAAAAAGGTGATAAGGGGTCACCTTGTTTCAATCCTCTGAACGCTGTAAACTCATCAGTTGGGGATCCATTAATCAGGACAGCCATTTTAGGATGGCTAATACACCCCAAAATCCATTTTCTCCACCTCTCCCCAAAACCCATAGCAGCCATCACATCCATGAGAAAGTCCCAGGAAACAATATCATAAGCTTTCTTAAAGTCTATCTTCCACATTACCACCTTCCTGTTGTTCCTTTTGCAATAATGGACGATTTCTGAAGCTGAGAAGACACAATCCAGGATTTGCCTTCCTTCAATAAAGGCATGTTGGTTCAAGCTGATTACATCCTGCATTACAGTCTTCATGCGACCCGCTAAAACCTTAGCAACAATTTTATAGAGGCCGTGGATAAGGCAGATAGGTCTATAATCCTCAAACCCTAATGCATCAGCTTTTTTTGGGATGAGACATATATAACCACAATTGACACCCTTGGGGAGCCTTCCAGACCGAAAAAATTCATTTACTAAGGTCAGCAGATCCTCACTAATAAGATGCCATGCCCGTTTATAAAAATTAAAATTGAAACCATCCGGGCCCGGGGCCTTGTTCCCATCGGCCTCCCAAACCACTTCTTTAATTTCTTCCAATTCTACTGGTCGCTCCAGCCGCATTTGTTGCTCCCTAGAAATCTGCTTTATAGGTAAATTTCCCCACTTGAATCTCGCTTTGGGAGGTGAACTAAAAATCCCCTCAAAATATCCTTTTGCTGCCCTTTTGAGTTCGAGGGGGTCTTCTAGTATAACTCCATTATCAACAATTTGCCTTAACTGATTCCTTCTACCTCTATTACACGCACTAGCATGAAAGAAGCGTGTATTCTTGTCCCCCAAATTCAACCAATCAACCCTTGATTTTTGTCTCCATAAGCACTCTTGTTGACGTTTCCTAGTTGCAAGTTCAGCCTTCCAATCTCTTAAAAACCGAATTTCCTCCTCGTCCAAGCTTCTCTGATCCGTTACCCTATCCAACCCATCAATCTTCTTTTCTAGCACTTTAATACCTTCCTCAATGTTTCCAAACCCCTCCTTGTTCCATACTCTAAGAAATTGTTTGATCACACCAAGTTTTTTAAGTAAGTTGAATCGACCTGGAAATAGCCTACATCCTTCAACCCAACTATTCTTCAAAACATCATCAAAGTTATCATGCTTAAGCCAACAGTTAAGAAACCAAAATGGCCTTGGTCCCCATTGCAAATTCTCCTGGGCAAGAATTATTGGACAATGATCCGAGCTTCCCTTTGGTTCTGCCCAAAGTCTAATTGAAGGGAACAATGAAAACCAAGCAGGGTCAAAGAATGCCCTGTCAATTCTACTAGCCGCCGTGGCATTCCCCCAAGTAAAGGCTCTCCCCTGAAGTTCTACCTCACATAGTTCAGCATTACTAATAAATTCAGCTAAAGCACGTGCTCCCCTTCTACAAATCCTTCCACTCAATCTCTCTTTACTGTAGAGAATTTCGTTGAAGTCTCCGATCACCAGCCATGGAAGAACAGACCCGTTCAACATGCCCGAAAGCTCCTCCCACAAAATGATCCGGTCATCCGCATTTCCAAGGCCATAAACCCCGCAAATCCCCACTGTAATATTGCCACTTAACACCCCTTCCACCATAATCCAACTTCTACCACTAACTCTTCTAGTTACATTGAAAAAACTCTCTTCCCATAGCAACGCACAGCCCCCCGACTTCCCTATGGCATCAACATTTACATAATCAAATGGACCACCCCTCCACAGGCGAGAGAAGTCACCATGCCTCCAACCACAACATTTAGTCTCACAAAGAAAAACTAATTTCGCATTGACCTTCACAATTAAATCCTTCACCGCTTTTTGTTTCTGGGATGAACCAATCCCCCTAACATTCCAAGAAGCTAAACAAAACATTAGATAAAAAAGAGCACAACTACTGACCTGAAAGAAGCAGAGGACTTATAGAGTAATCCTCGCCTTCTCCCAATCTGCCCCTTCCTTCACAATCAGTGCTTTCATTTCTGAGCCTATCTCTCCCTCATCACCTTCCACTCTCAATCCAAGCCGCTTCCCAACAGCCAATGTTTCTTCAACCTCGACACTAATACTTGGAGACGACAAGTGTGACGCACCAGCAGCCCTGAAATTTCCAGCTTGTATATCAGCATCTTGGGTTGAACTTTCCCCAGTAAGAAATGATCTCACCACCCCTCCAGGCAAAATTTTCTTCATCTTCTTAGTTCTGCCTCTCTTATGACGATTTCTAAGCCTTGTGCTATTAAACAATGCCCGAAAGTTCTTATCCAAAATTGGTAAAGAAAGGTCAGCCTGCACCTCCATCTCACCCGGCACCGTTTCGTCTTTACTAGAAACAATCTCACCATAAACTACATTCACATTAAGCCCATCCGAGTTATCAGCCTCCTCAAGCCCTTCACGCACCGGCCCAGGTCCATTTGTTGATGACTTTGACCCATTAGCAGCATTTACCTTATCCAAATTTTCCAAGGCAGACAAGCATAAACGCTTATTAAAATCATAGTCTACCCCACTAGCCTCTCCTGTCTTTGGAGGAAAAAAAGTCGGGGGAGAAAACAAACCCACGCCCTTCTTTCCCGTTTTCCCATGCATGTGGCTACATGCAGGAATCATATCACACTTTTCAGAAACCAGAACATCTTTCCCCTTTTCTAAGCGCATAATAGTATCGATTATGTCAAAAGGATCAGAGGACTTCTGGGGAACATCAACATCGCCGGCGCTAGCCACCTCCTCCATACAACCACCAGATCTTCCTTTTGGGCTCAACTCGCCACCACCCGCACCACCTTGAACCACCACCGACTGTGTTTCCACCGCCAGTATATCAAAAACTTTGCCGCTAACTCTAACCTTGAATGACCGGGAGATAGGATTTTTATATGTAGTGAGGAGCAATATTTTAGCCACATCCAGACTCTAATTGCCATCAAATCCATTTTGAAGCCTTAAAAAGGTTCCAAAACGAATTGCTATGAGTTTGAAGAAAGACACACACCAAGCTTCAGGCGGAACACCGTAAATATTTAACCAGCATTCTCTGTGGGATGCACCATCGCCTTCCATCCATTCCCTCAACAACTCAAAATAATCATTACACCAGCCCCCTTTATGCTTCAGACATGCATTCATGGCATCCCTTGATTCGAATACAACAAGGATATAACTCCCCCCAAGCCTCTTGATACTTACAGCAGCATTGGTGATTCTCCCAAAACCAACCGAAACCTGTTCTAGGCTAATCCCCTCCTTCAAAACACCAAAGGCACAAGCTTTAAGCTTGTTGGTCATCTCCTCAGGAGGATTGAATTCGAATGAAACCATCTCATTAGACTGGTTAATGGTTGGAGCAAATCCCATTGAACCCTTATCCCTCACCACCTGAACAAACGAATGTCCATTACTGACTTCGACACCATGGCGATTCCTCTCATCATTCTTGAGGATTCTCCGATTTGATAACCTACTAACGAGCCCATATCTGTTTTTAGCCATTCTCGCAATCAATATCCCGTTAACAGATTTAGACTTGTTGATCTTCTCCACCATAGCCTCCGCCCTTTCTAGACACTCAAATCTCACGAACCCATATCGAATACCGGCACGATTCAACTTTCCTGGAATAAAGACATCAATCACAGTACCCACCCTGGTCATTTCCTTAAAAACATCTGATGCATACCATCCGAACGGGATATTTTCTATAAATACGTTGACCCCTCTGTTATCCTCAATCACTCTCTGCACCCTGTCTCTTGTCCAGCGAGAAAAGAAAGATGCTCGACCAGTCCCGGCAACCATTGGTTTTCTTCCTCAGGCCAATCTAACCTGGTTGCTTGAAAATGAGAAAAGTAAATGCAGCTCAATGATAGAAATGTGTTACATCGATCGTTCTGTCAACAAGAATTGTTTGAAGAGTATGCTCCAATAAGAAGCAAGAATTTGCGTTTGAGAATCCGTGACTGATTATATCGCCATCCAAAGACTCGCAACTGAATAGCCTGCTTTGGCGAGGTTGTTGTTTGTATGATCACACTTCCGATTTTTTTCTTCACTCTTTTTTTAGGGTTTCTTTGGGCCTCACCTTGCTCCCACTTTCACTAAGCTTGTAGCAGGGATTGGCATACTACAACTTTCTTTCATTGATTTATACTTTGTACTATTCAATTTTTTCTACCAATTCATTCTTTTACTCATAACTATTTCAAACTTCAATCACTTAAAAAGTAAATCATCATTGCCATACCAAAAAGTTTAAACATCAAACCAAACATCCTATCATAATTCAAGAGAGGGGAGGCATGGCAATTCAACACTCTACTATTTAGTCATAAAAACTCCATTACTATATCAAGTGACCGTTTTATCCTAAAGTTTAACTAATGGTTGACACTCAAATCCAACATCCTATCATGATTTTTGCTCACCACAATAAAACAATCCAAAGATCAGCTTAGTGAAAGTGGGAGCAAGGTGAGGCCTTCGTCTCACTTTCACTAAGCTTTCACTAAGCTTATACTTTTTAGTTTTTCATTTTGCCTTCGTCTCACTTTTTATGTTTGTTATCAAATTCTTATCCCATTATCAAGAAACTTGCCACTAGACTATGGTTTCAGTCACCACCTCATTCCATCCTCACTTTATTCGTCTATATCTCTAGTGCTCTCCTTTCCCATATCGTCTTTACTTATCAGATCCACCCCAGTCGACAACTTACATTCTCCTTGAACTTTCTGCATTACTATAATTGGTATGTTTTTTTTTTCATTGTTGTTTGCTATCATTTGTAGTACGCTTTTTCAAAATGTCTATCATTATTAGAGGTGAGCAAAATATCGGTACGGTATATCGTATATATTATATCAGATCTTAGATTCTTATGACCTTACAGAACCCGTGAATTCGAACCAATTTATACTTATAGCCACATTTGATTATATTGATCAGTATAATACTGATATATATCAAATTATAATTAAAAGATATCACAACCTAATGTCCCCAAATACTACAACTTTCTTTCATTGATTTATACTTTGTACTATTCAATTTTTTCTACCAATTCATTCTTTTACTCATAACTATTTCAAACTTCAATCACTTAAAAAGTAAATCATCATTGCCATACCAAAAAGTTTAAACATCAAACCAAACATCCTATCATAATTCAAGAGAGGGGAGGCATGGCAATTCAACACTCTACTATTTAGTCATAAAAACTCCATTACTATATCAAGTGACCGTTTTATCCTAAAGTTTAACTAATGGTTGACACTCAAATCCAACATCCTATCATGATTTTTGCTCACCACAATAAAACAATCCAAAGATCAGACGAGGAGGAGAGGGAAGAGATACAACAAGGGGGCTAGGGTAAGAGACAAGGAGAGGAGCGGCATAAGGGTTAAGAAAAAAGAGAGTAGGCGGGAGAAAGAAAAGAGAAATCCCTTGCAAATTATGACGCATCCTTCGCAATATAATGCAAATTGTGAGGGTAGTCGCGGAGGTTACTCAAAAACTTCCCACAAGCATTTTGCAACAGACGTAATTGCGGCATTAATCTCTTTTCTCTTCCGATCAGTGGCGGTGGCTTGGGGGTACCGGGGACCATAACTTTATATATAACATAAATTCGGCAAAGTGGTAAGTGGTATAATATTTTCTCCCCAACCATGCTGAAAGTTTTGATTTCTCCATATCCAGGAAATTTAGTTAGTGCCAATTTGTATAAAGAAGATTTTGCCAATAACAAAACTAGAGATTATGTGGCATATTCCATATATGTGTTGAGAAACTATATAATAATTTCTAGCAACAAGCTTTTCCATTCTAATTAAATAATTACTGTAAATTCATTTTTCCTAATAAAGAAGAACAGAAAATATACATGCATGTTTATCAACTAGAGACGATAAAGTTTTGAATCCGTGAATTAATTGATAACTGACGATGATCAGCGAATTAATACTACAGACGGTTGGTGATGCCTAGAATGAGGCTGCATAAAGACTTCAAATTTTCATTTCTTTGAGGGAGGGATGGATCTGTTCCCTGGGAATCATCGTTGCAGGTTATAGCATGATCCAGTGCAGCTGATACAGCAAAGCCTGCACCACTGTAGTCCTTGGAGCTCAAGTACTGCTTTGCGTCCTCGAAGACACCAACAGCTTCCTCGTAATTGGAAGAACATGACTTGAAGATTTCCTGTAGTTTAGGATCAGTTGTTTTCTGGACAAGTGACTGGACAAAGTTAAGAGTGTCAGTGGCCTCGGTATGCCCTACATCTATAGCAATTTGGGCAGCACCTGCGAGATCTGCACTCGCGAAACGAGGGTCAGATTTCAAGAAGTCTAAACAGAAAGAAGGGTTTCTGCTGCTTGAACATATAGCAGTTATTTCACTTGCTGTTATTGCAAATGAAGGAGTCATCTTGCACAATAACAAAACAAGCAAGAATGGAACCGATAAGCTAGTAGATGAAACCATGTTTCCTCTAAAAAAAAAAAAAATTCACTCTCAAAAAAATTTCTGATTTATTAATTTTTTTATATGAACTGTTGATTTGTTACTACCTCTTTCTGTGCAGTGGAGATTAAATAGTCTTGCCTTGGTTAGATAAGCTTGATCAAGCCTTTAAATAGGCTTCTCACCAGCTCTTTCTACGGTGGAGACACCCATCTCCTTGGTTAAATCGTCTTCATCAAGCGCAAAAATTGGCAATAAGTCTGTAAGGAAATCAATGTACTAAATCTGTCTAATTTTGGTAGTTTGTCCACCCTGTAAGACAACCACAGCAAAACTAATTAATTGCTAATTTTGGCTATTGAATGAACCAATCTTCAAGACAACCAGCCCAATTAAACCCATGAAGAACATGCAAATCAAGGAGTAGATAATCACGCGTCTCATGCAAATTAAACAGACAATTTGAGGCTTCATTCAGGCGTAAGGCTACCCCTCTTGCAAAGGACATCCTTTGACCTTTGTAGCTATTGCATCATATAAAGAAAGATCTCAACTTTCAGAGGGTCATGGAAAGCCTGCCAAACAAGTACTGGACACGATTAGCAAAAGAAAAAACTGCAAGTACTGGACAATGGACATGGACATATTCGACCCAACTCCACTCCAAGCCTAAGCCTTTATTCGATCAAAAATAGCCTCATCATAGAACTGATACAATACAATATAAAGCCACTACCAAAATGGTTGTCTCTGATAAACTTGATAGGTCTAGTGAAACTGGGTCTCCTTCAATGAATCCAATAAATTTGAGCCTAATATCCAGCCCAAAGTACAAAAGAGTCACGACATAGGCCCAGAGATCAATACGAAACAAAAATATAAAGGGTAACTGGGCCAAGCCCAATACTACAGGCAACCAGCTGCTGATATGACCACAACCCACAGCGCAGCCAGCCGAATTCTTAATTAGGATTTAGGAGCATGCACCAACAATATTACCAAAAATCACCTAGCGGCTAGCACAACTAAATTCTTCATGATTTTGTTTAAAATATTAAGATTTTTTGTTGAGTAATTAAAATACCAAGATTTTTAATTAACTGGATTTGTGATTCTTTACATCAAAGTATGGTTGCTAGACTTTAAAAGTCTTAGCCTTCAAACTTTATAATATTTTCTATTAAATCCTTAATGTTATGTATGTTTGATTTATTTTCGAACTTAATAAATTGATAATAAAATATTATCATTTAATGCACAAAATACTATTACATTTAAATAATGTAATATAATTATAAAAACATTTTTTTTGAACGAAAAAAAAACATTTAGATGTATTCATCCTTCTCATTTACAGTTTTACTTGCCTACTTAGGTTATCTTGGTGAATTATAGTAATTTGACGCTTTGGCATGTCAATTTTCAAGGTTTTATTTAGACCTGGCAAAACGGGTATTGACACGACAACCCGACACGAACCCGACACGAAATTAGCAGGTATAGGTCAGAGATTTCCAACCCGTTTAGTTAAATGGGTCGACCCGACACAACACGAAAATTAGCAGGTCAGGTAGCGGGTTGACCCGCCAACCCGATAGGTACCTGTTTATGACCCGATTATATTTAGGCTATAGATATTTTTCTGATTTAATATAAGACTTATCTAATATTTAAGGCTAAAGTTACTAAAATTATCCAAAAATACTTCTATAAATGCTTTAAAATATTATTATATTATGATTCTGCAATTTATAATTTTATTTGATGTATAAAAAAAACTAATTATATGCCTATTTGCTTAAAAATACGCAAAACAGAAAAATTTCACTCATTTTTAGGCTTGTTAGACTTAATAGGTAACCCGCGGGTCAACCCGAACCCGACACGATAATAAACGGGTTGGACACGACACGACACGATTATTAAATGGGTCGGGTCGGGTTGAAGATTTAGAACCCGGTTACCTGTTCAACCCGACACGAACCCGACACGACAACACGAATTGCCAGGTCTAGTTTTATTGCAATTGTCAATTTTTCATTAAATAGGGGGTTCTGGGACAGCTAGCTAGCAATAGCATTCACCAAAATAGAAGAGAAATTGAATTAACCGATTGGGAGGATCTGACAGTGAAATTATACACGACCATGTGACGTGAACACAATAAAAGATGTAAGGATTTTTTTATTTTTTTAGGGAAACGTAAGGATTTTTCTTTTCCTTTGTTTTGCAAAAAAGAGAAAAAGAGGATTATTATTATATATGTCAAAGTGAGTGAAACCCATGTGAGAGCGTGTCCGTTTGGTCGGAAAATGAAAGCAATTTTCCGTTCAGGTCAACCACTGAAAATGATGGAAACTTAACTTTCTTTCCTATCCAGGAACAAGAAAAAGAAAGAGAGGGTCATAAAAAGGAGAAAGAAATACCAAATCCATAGGGGTTGGTACACTTGGTAAAGTTTTGTCTTTGAAGTATACTATTTTTTATGACACATATGAATCATTGTTGATCCAAGAAAATAACATGATGACGAACAACATTGTTAGTCTAGGAAGTCAAATTTAATTTGAGTTTGAATATATGCAGGTCCAAAATTTTCCTTAAATTAAGGACATAATTTGAAAAAGAGATATACCAATAAATGAAGATGCGGTCAGGACTTAGGTATTAATAGATTTCTTTTTGTTTTTTTTTTCAAAGTTCTTAATTCAAGTACTTGTTTGGGGGGTCAGCCGGTCAGGTATTGATAGGTTTTGTTTTTTTTATTATTTATTTTTTGACAAGGTAAACATAAGCATTGTGCTATTAACTCTTATAAATGTACGTATGTGAGAAGTCATGTTACTACTGGCTTGAAATTTCTTTTCTTTTTTCTGATAAATTGAAATTTTATTCCGATTAATTAAAGGGCTATATTTAATTTATGTAGTTTTCTTCCATCGGCTGTCAGAAATGTTTTCTTGGCTATATATATAGAGAGAAAAGGCTGTAAATTTCTCAATCAAGGGATTATTGAGAGGTCATTGATAGACGTCATATCTCCTCCTTTTCAATGCTTTTTCATTTCTGGCCACCCCTTTTCCAAGAGTCATGAAAGGAATGATTGAGCAAAAGTGAAAACCTAATAAGTGAGCCATGTTAGCATGTTACCCAAAGATAGTAAAAAGTTTGAACAAATGGGCCCAATGTTGGTGATACCCTAGCACAAGAAAAGAGCTCAAATGAAAATAATAATACCAACGTACACAAAAAATGAATCGTGAACGTGATTCGTTTCATCAAAGCCTTTGGCTTTACCGTTGTCACATTCCCAACACTGCAACGGGAGATTAGTACTAGAAGAGAGGGAAAATATATGCCTATGGATACAAGGCAAAGGCAAAGGCAAAGGCATTTAGCTTTTCAATGCCCACTTGTGGACACCATCATTTTTATGTTAGAAGTCGCCATACTCCTCTTTTAACTACTCAACGTTCTTAAAGTCAGTCTAAGCACAAGATTAATTGTCCATTATAGATTCTTGCCTTGGTATTCTAAATGTTTTTGACTATTCTTTCTTGTTGGATCATCATCATAGCTAATTTTAGTTTTATATGTTTATTCTGATCAGTTTAATTTCATCCTCAGATGGAAGCCATCTTCTCAACCACTAGATTCACGATGACTTGAGAAATGCATACCATTGGAAGGCAATTAACTTAAGAAAACCTATCTTTTTGCTATGCTCTTTGAGACGAAAGAACAAGAAGAACTGTGGTTATAAATTCACGATGACTTGATTACGTACAGCTTAATATAAAAGACAGGGAGGGAATATTATGTACTTCATAACTTGTTGTACCAAGCATCTTTCTCCACTTCCCACATCATAGATGGTAAATGGTGGATTCACTTATATGTCGAATTCCTTCAAGATCTCCTCCACGCTAATATTCTTTGGGGAGCTTGTATATAAGAAATCTTGTAATTATATAATTTGATATGCGCTTCCCAATGATGTGAAGACACTATTCAACAAAATAATGTACACCATTAGAACAGTACCTTTCCTTCGATAAAGTAATAATCGATACCTAGCTAATAGTCTCTAAGTATTCCCTACTGGAGTCATCTCATGTTTGTAAATTGTAATACGTTTCCCGCAAAGCTCTTAACCTTGTTCTTGCATTACAGATAATTCCATTCACCTTTGTATTAACATCATTATCAAGACACATGGTGCAGCCGGTAGGGCGTCCACAATTTTTCTTGGAATTATTGCACTGATAGGAATATTAACAAACTTGAGTGATCATTTGCTCCACGTTACCCAACAAAGGATCATGATGTTGACATATTCCAAACGTAGAATATAGATTGATTAATAATCACTTCGTGGATGTGAAGTTAAAATGTGAGTAACATTTAAGGCACTGTTTTCGTCTTCAAATGATGGTTTTTTACACACTAAATTACTCCACAGACGGGGACAGATTCCTTGATATCTCACTAATATTATACGATCTCTTGAAAGCTGAGCTAGTACTTAGCTTTTAAGCAGCTAAATTAATTAACTGTGTTTAATTACGAACAAGCGATAATGATGCTCTTTTGAGGGTACTCAATATGTGGTCAAGAAAGGAGCATATTAAGCATCTTGTAAAACATCATCCAAGAATAAATATCCTTAGGTTTTCGGCATAATAACTCAAAACTTGGTTGATTTTTCTTGCAGGGTACATAAAAATGTGACACGAGGTGCATCCATTATTTTGTCATTTGAAAGAAGAAAAAAAAAAGAACTAAAGCAATAAACTGGATTAATTGATACTCTAGAAATGAACACATCAGTACCAGCAGTATTGCTGCACATCAACTGCCAAATCAAGTTCAAAAACTTTATCCCACTTGTCCTGTATGCCAGAAAAGAACAAAGGAAATGAATTTGGATATGAATACTCTTGGCCTCTCTCTCTCCCTCTTTTTGGGGTTAGCTAGCTTCTACATCCATGGGCTCCTTTTGTGAGGGAAAAAGAAATAAAAATTTCTCTCCCACTAGGGTAATCAGCTTTCCAGATGAACGAACAATCTCTCTCTAGGAGCAAAAAAGTCTTTATAGGAGAGAGACACAGAAACATCCAATTATACAAAGGGACATGAAAAAATTTTGTACAGAGACACAGTCACGAGGAGAACTCCTCTTACACATATCTGAGAGAATATTTATTCTCTTACTGATCATCTCAGTTCTCAGCCAACAACATATAAAACAACGAAACTGATATCTGAAACAGTATATTTCTGCATACATACTAACAATCCCAATTGCTGGCCTAAACAGGACCAAGAAAAAATAGGGTTTTTACTGTGAATATGCAAAGACAAAGGGACATCTATCTATGGGTGATTCATTCATCAAACTACTCTTTTTACAACTCTGCTCATTGACAGCCTCTACTTCTTGAAGCTAACTTCCAAAGGAAAAAAGCAAACTCTCAAAGTGGTGGCAACCAACGCTCCTTTGTATGCTTGCATGAACATTGAGTCGTATATATATATAAATCTTCAACTAATTGGAGTGATTTTGAGGTGTTGGTTCAGTGTGTAGCTAATCCAAACAGCTCAGCTCAGGAGGGATAGACAAGGAAGGAGAAGATGAGTTGGACGGAAACAGGAGAGAACTATGTCTAAACTCTACATCAAAAGGTTTTGATATAAAGCTCGTGACCATTTGGACAATGAAAGAAAACAACATAACAAGGGGTCTTACAAGGTCAAGAAAAGGTCTTACAAGGTCAAGAAGATTAAAATGGAGAAAAAAAAAAGATGGAAAAACTCAAAATGGAAAAACAAAAAGAGAGATAAGGGGAAAAGCTCAGGTAGGATAGCACCAAAATTAAGAAGAACAAGCTGGCATTACAAAGAAACCATCAAGAGAGTTCCCTCCGTCCCTTGAAGAAGTACTTTGACAGTTCATATTGGGTTTATTATTCACACCTCTCCTCTCGATTCCAGCTTCATGGTTACCTGTATCAGAAGATGGAAGCCAGCAATGATTTCTTCATGTCATAAAGATATACAAAGCACATACCAGTATAAACATATAAAGCTAAAAACCTAGCTATAGCTAGCTCTATATATATGATCCATGGAAGACAGAAGTTGAGACCCAGATAGCTAGGCATCAACAGCTTCTTCTATTTATAAAACAACACAGTGGTCTTGAATTTAATTAGGCCAGTTCCAGTTCCATCGATCTAATTAAGCCATATATATTAGCTAGGAACTTAAGGAGTATATTATATGTAAAATAAATGAGACATGCATATGGTGAAAATGATATGGAAGTGAAAAAGAAAAGAATCAGTAAAAAGTTTGACAAAACCCCCATAGTACTGTGTCAGGGGGGGTTAACACTAAAAGCTAGAAGTTTATTTGACATTCCATCTAAAAGAAAAGAAAGGTTTGTTTTCCTTACCTTGCAGAAACTGATGCCTCGTTTTCAAGTTTGGGAGCACTTCTCTTTCCCCCATATTGAGAAAAGGGATAACAGAGGAGAAAAAAGAAAGTGTAGTGTAGTAGTAAAAGCTAAGGCAGAACCGGGGAGGCTTTATATTGGGAGGATATGGGCTACCCCCTTCATGGACCTGACAGTGACAGGTCCAAGGCCCAGAAAGAATAAACCGAGTCCACTGACGTCAGCTTATTAAAAAAAAAATTAAAAAAACAATCCCCACTGCCCGTTGCCATTGCCCCAGCCTGCCCGGCCGTCCGGCTGCTACTGTAGTGGTAGCATATAATTATAAGGTAAAGTTTTGTATATTATTATATATACCCGTAAAGGTGTCATTTACTTTATAGATTATTTATGACGGAGATGATAATTAAACAAAATCTTAAACATGCAAGTATATCTGCATGCGATGATTCAAATCCTAGAAACTAATGTGGCCGAAGGAGAAATGTACATGCCAACATTATTACCTAAGTAAAGATTAAGCTATAGACATTAGCATCAAAAAAGATTAAGCTATAGACAAAGTAACATATACAAGTTTATTTGATTAATTTATGTCCATATATATTTCATTGTACAACCGAGAGGGCTGTGCTAGTGGTCTTGTAACTGGCCAAATGGCAGATTTTAGTGGTTTTTATGTAGGATGGGTCATTATGCTTGTGTTTAACATGAATTCTCCAACTACGTACAGCTAATTTCATGATCAACCACAGCAAACTTCAATAGTAGAATTAATATTCTATCCGAGAGAAGCAACTCGAGACTCGGAATATGTTCGATAAGCAATAGACGTATTAGTTTGACAAAGTGATGGTAACTACTATTTAGTTAAAATTAGTATAAATAAATTATTTAGTTAAAATTGTTTCAACCCTTCTCCGCAAGCACACACTTCTGTTGTCAGTTGTCACAGATGATGAGATATGATCTGAAAATTTTATACTTGATTGAGCCCGTGAATGAAATTATTTCATTATTTCATTGTTTCTTGTTTATTGCTTTCTTTTTTTGAACTTGACCCGTGAATGGAATTCGCATATGTATATACGAACGAAATACTAACTTGGTGCGTAGGATGTACCATTAAAAAGAGTTGCGTCCTAACAAATTCATTAACCCTGGAAAATCTAGGACCCAAATTCATTAAAAGCCAGGAAAAACTTCGTCCGTGAAATATTCGAACCTTTTTCTTGATGGCTTGGATTGCATATTCATGCCTGTACATTTACCTTCTAGGGTTATGGCGCTAGCTAGGAAGCTTCAGTTTTGTCTGCGACAAATATTAACCTGACCTACGACAGAGGAAGGAGGGATGATTCAAGTTGGTGTTGAATTTTGAGCTACACCAAAGCTGTAAAATGTACCATAGTACTGATAGTAGTATTTTATTCAAATATTTTAAGCCTAACCATGGTAGTGTCTGATTAATCAATTCTCATCATAACCAGCTTAATCTAACAAATTAGTCCTAGTTTGGATTCCATCATAAGGAGTATTAATATTTTTCTTTTTGGTTTTCTCAAAAACAAATATTTTTCTTTTTGGTGGAAACCTTCCTACATTAATTAAATGAAGGTGGAGTTGGGCAAGAATCGGGCACTGGGAAATCTAGGTAATTGCACCATGTGGTGAGAACCTTAAAGTACCTATAATTTATCAAAGAATTGCATAATGGGGGTTGCTTAAATTATTTGTGGTGGATTGTGTGTGGGGAATAGAACCTCCAAGAGCGTGCGGCATAGGGAGGCATGACCTTCACAGTCTCCCAAGATATGGTCAAACAAATGCAAAATCACCTTCTCCAATTCCTTGGCCTGCGTTTCTTTATTTCTTCTCATGTTTTAAAAAAAATGTGTCACATGGTTTGACTCCAATTGCCTACAACTCACTAGGATATTATGATTATTGTTTAACACACTTAAGCATATGCTGACAAATTGCACTTGTTGGACACTACTACAATAGAATTGTGTTGGAGTGATTATTAGGTAAGATAACAAGATTGTATCAAATTGATTGTATGATATTCAAATTCAATCGGTAGAATAACATTTGGAGCAACAAATAACCATGTAAACAACATTTTATATCTGAGCTCGCAACAGCCGAAAAAATAAAAAAGAAGGGATGAGATGAACTAGCTATAATTTTAACCGACAAATTTTGAATTCCTACCTTTTCTCCTCATATTAATTTTGCTGTTGAGTTGAAATATCGAGTCATTTTTTCTTTTTGAGAATGAAATATCAAGTCATTTTGTTGTACATGATATTCCATCAGTGCATCTGTTTCTAATAATTCTCAGCAGTTGCAAGGCAACATACAATTCTTCATCTTTAAGTATTTGCAATTTATACTTGATGAGCAGGTTGTAGTATATGCAGTTTAATTGTGAAACTAAATCTAAATTAAAAGATTGAGAGTTCAACATTGATCGTGCATGTACTCGTAAAAAACTATAATGAAAAAATGGAGGAATTTATAGTAGGAGTTTAACGGACGAAGTGCTTAATTTCTGAATTAGTTTGCGAATATATAATAATTATTTAAAATTTATGGTTAGGAGCATGACAGATGTAAACCAGTTTCAGTATCGCGTGAGCGGGCCGGCGAGGGTACGTACTGCATAAAATTCTGATTGTCCACTTCCATTATGTATCAGTATCACCCCAGTCTTTCCCATCATCAGTCCATTAAATTTGCAGGGCTGCAGCTACTAATTGGTTCTTTAACCTGTCTACCTTGACCCAGGGAGGTGCATGCAGCACAGCTGGGTCCAGTTTCCCTTTAATTATACCAAGTCAATATATATAATATATGTATTCCCCATTCCCCCATTCCGTGCCCATACAACTACAAGACCTTTTTCATCATCCCCTTTCTTTTCTTTTTCCTGAAGATATATGTAATTAGACTGGTCGGTAGTGCCAGTCTTTCCTGCTTAATTATTTTTTGTTAGGATCAAAAGTTAAATTAAGGACAATCTTCCTAGACGGCATGTAGGAATTAACTGAGAAGGGATCAAATTAAAGCTTTTGTACACACCTGCCTGGAACTTGATTAATCGCTGCTATGTTTCCAGGGGGCATGCCTGCATCGTACCAGTCATATGTATGTCAACTCCTTGGTGCAGATATTCTTTTGGCCTTTTGCTCGTGAACTCCTTAATTATTGGCTGCCAGCTTAATTTTTTGCCTCCTATAATTTCTTATTTAACAGGCAAGTGGCGGGTTAATTAGTAGAGTCAGTCATCTATCTGCAGATTAGTCCATCCAGTGAGATACGTTATTATATTCATATGTATATAAGATCGACCATTAAAATGTGACTTGCCGCCCATTAAAGTGTGCGGTGGTGTCCAGTTTTATTTCTTTGCCAAAGGTGGAGATAGTGGGGGACTTGACGTGACGCCATGAGACTTCCAATCAAGGATCATATATATATATATATATACATATATATAAGAACCAAGTTTGGACAAGGATTCACTGAAAAACTTGAGGGGGGAGACATGCATGCAGTAGTTGAATAATTCATTATTACATTTACAGGGGCACATCATTTAGCAGCGTCATTTGTGGCCTGTGTGTGAGGCTAAAATTGCAAACCCAAATCAGGAAACCAATAATGTACAAGTCCTGGATAAAGGAGAACTGAAAGATGCATAGCATTAGTACATGTCTAGTTACGTTTTCGCATGTATGGCCAAAATGACGCTGTTTTGGTATTCTGGAGAGGCCCATTTGGGTGAAGCTAGAAAGGAACACATCCCTGAAAAGATTCTTTCCCAGGACAAACCGAGCCTATAATTCGAAATATTTGGTTCGGTGGTCCAACAAAAATATAATAAATAAAACAAAAGTTTCCTGGTAAAACCGTGACACTCTTTAATTCCTAGTACTTTTTGATCACCTACTGCAAATTTTCCAATTTACACTGGCTGGGAGTTCGGCAAAAAAAGCTGTATCCCATTCAACATTTACAATTTTCAACAAATCGACATTCAAGTAGAAACATGTTAATTCACATCAATAATCTTCTCATCAAGGAATTTTCTTTTTTTTTTTTTGTTACTTAAAGAAAAGAATCATCTAAAACGTTCATAGTGCTGTCATAGGCTGAGGTTTCGCAACTTCGAAATAACATTTTTACAGAAACAAAAACAAATAAAACCAATTGTAATGTAACTGAAACACCCAAAAAGCAAAGTGTTGACAAACCTGCATAGGGACAGGGCTGGGATTCACACGATGATTTTACCATTTATGAGTCAATATTCATGATTCTCAGCCAGACACACCCACTGATTGATCATGACTACTCACTGAAATCAGGACCACCCGATAAACCCAGTTGGCCGTTTTCTTCTTCTAACAAGTGGTACTAGTTAGGAGTAAGTAATAATAATCTCTTAACCACCAAAACAAAAGTTGGGGACTTGTTTGCTCCGTGTCAAATCCTTGTTAGGTATAAACATACATAGGCATCACACCAAAACATTCCCCGTGTTTGCCAGAGTTGGTCCATTAAATCATTGTGTTTCAATTTGGCACAAATTATTCTCAATATTTATCAAATTAGGTCAAATTTTTTACCAAAGCAAACTCAATTTGGTCAAAATTAAATCATAGTGTGCAGTGGCGCATGTCTTTAACCCAGTTTGAGGTGGCGACTCAATGGATACGTGGCGACCTAATAACTAAACTACCTGACTTTGTGCTATTTGGACAAAAAAATGGCCCAAATGCACCACTAAGCCCCAACATTCGGGGACTGCTGATACGGATCATCCAATTGTGAGCCCAAATCAATCACGAAAAAAAATGGCCCGAAGCTGCGTGCTGTTGTCTAGCGCAAAATGCAATTGTTGCCATTCGTTAAGTTTTATATACTCTGAATTTTGTGAAGGAGAGGATTCAGGCTAGGAGCCGGAGAGGGGCTCTGCTATCACAAGCAGGGAGAGAAGTACTCCTCAAATCGGTAATATCATCCCTACCGGTATATGTAATGTCGGTTTTCAAATTCCCAACTTCTTTTTGTAAGTCGATTCATAGTATCATGGCCCGCTTCTATTGGGGAGGTAGTGAGGACAAGAGGGAAATTCACTGGAAGGATTGGAGTTTACTGACAAGAACGAAAGCGGAAGGTGGTTTGGGTTTTCGAAACATGGAGAACTTCAATGCAGCCCTCCTGGCCAAGCAATGTTGGAGAATTCTACAAAACCCGGGGGCATTATGGGTGCAGATCCTGAAAGGAAAGTATTTTCCTAGAGTGGATTTTCTCAAGGCAAGCAAAAGGCAACCTCTTGGATTTGGAGTAGTTTGGTGACGGGTAGAGACCTGCTGGAGAAAGGTCTTAAGTGGGATATCGGGAATGGGCGAAAGACTTTATTATGGGATGACGGCTGGCTCCCTCGTGAGGGGAGGCATCAGATTGAATCCAGTAGACCGGAGGGATGTGCGGGAATTTTGGTGGCGGATTTGATGGATCACAATGGGAGATGGGATATGGTTAAGTTAATTCGTTGCTAAATTCGGAGGAATCGGAGCTAATTGAGAAAATACCGACTGATAAGGATATGGAAGATAAATTTGTATGGCACTATGATAAGCAGGGGGTCTGCACTGTGAAGTCAGGGTATTGGCTGGCTCAGGATCAGAAAGAGAGAGTTGTCCAAAATAGTACACAATCTCAATCTAGGATGGATTGGAAGGGGATCTAGAATCTGAATGTACAGTCAAAAGTCAAGACTTTTATATGGAAAATGCTCCGAAATGCTCTACCAGTGGCAACGAACTTGGCAGCGAGGAATATAAGCATAGACCCGGTATGTAATGTTTGCGGAAAAGCGGCTGAAACTATTGTACACTTGTTATTTTTCTGCGAACATGCAAAAGCTACTTGGTTTGGGTCGCACCTGGGATTAAGATTGGAGGAGGACAGTTTTCCTGGCCTGGAGAGTTGGTGGATGGATCTCGGTGCTTCTCTTGATAGAGGGAGAAAGAAAAAAATCAAAAGTTTTGCAGCCGCTATGCTGTGGAACATATGGAAAATGCGGAATGAATGCATTTTTGATGATGGAGAAGCAAGACCTCATATTTCAATCGCTCGCAGTAACATTGATATGCAGGTGGTATGTAACACAAATATCAGAGAGGAGCCAACCAATGCAGATGCGGTTGAGGAAGAGCGGTGGACGAGACCACAACAGGGAGTAGTGAAAATCAATGTGGATGGGGCCTTTAAGCAGAATACTCTAGAAGCGGGGGCTGGCATCATCTGTCGGGATGGTGATGGAATTGTCATTGATGGGTGGCGATTAAACCTCATAGTTTAAGTGCTCTGCAATCAGAAGCACTCGCTCTCCGAGAAGCGGTTAATCTAGCAATTGCTAAAAATTACCAACCGGTAATTTTCAAAACCGACTCATATCTTTTGTGGAAGGCGGTCCGTGGAAGAGGAGAGGAAATCCCTTTGGAGATTAGAACTATTGTGACAGCTATTAGACAAAGATGTAGGCAAATCACAAACTGTACAATCACTTTTATTCCACGCTTGGCGAATCGAGCTGCAGATTGGGTGGCTAAAGCAGTAATGTCTAGGGCATGTCCGAGTAACTGGATAACTGTACCACCAGTGGCTTTGGGTCTTTTAATGTAATGACTTTATTATGAGCTAATGAAGATTTATGCCTTCGGAAAAAAAAAATATATATATATATATATATATATACTCTTCATGGAAACGAGCTTGGCCACCTAGCTAGGCCATCTTTTCCTATCTCTTGCTCTCGAATCTTCTTCATTCTTTCTTATTCTGTTGCTCTATTTCTCCCTAGCCATCTCCTATGCTATATTAGTGTTTAGAGTAACTTAAAATAATAGATTAGGATCCCTCTTGCCCTCCTTATTTTACAGGCTACTCATGAATAAAGTTCATTGAAGGAGAGGGAGATTGCTCTCGCACAACAGACTGGACCCTTTTCACAAGACCCGGCTCAACCGGGCCCAATATCACCACAATATGGGACCACCCCTACTCCCGTTGAACATCACCAATGTGTAACAATATTTTCGTTTTGCTCTCATTTGCAATTGCAAACCATCATAAAGTGGATGGATATATGCGACAAACTAAAACGAATAGATACACTTAGTTGGGCTCCGGCCTTAATCAACCATGTGGCTCCAGATTAAAGTTGATTTCCCAATTTTAACTTAAAAACAAAAAATAAACAATGATGGCCTGTTGTACACTTTGTACTACTTATGTGATTAACGAGTTAGGAATTAGGATTGGGCTGGACCACGATCCCTTGCATCCCCCCTTTTCGAGAAAAACAACAACCCAAAAGCAAGACCCCCCCAAAAGGCTAAAACAGAAAACCAAAAATCCACACGCGCCGCAAACATAGACAGATCCTTACCAATCACAATCGACGTGCCGTGCAATGAATACCCCTCCAGAGAAGCGTGCACTACACAGGCTGATGTGGGTTCGTGGTGTTCGTTTTCTAGAACTCTAGTGTCTTAACACGTGGACAGATATCTCTCCAAAGAAAAACACAAAATCTTCGTTTCCGTCTCGAAGACACTAACCTCTTTACTTTAACGTTCGAAAAATAGAAATCAAAACAAAAAAAAACAAAGAGAAATGGCGTTCGCGGCACTGCTCGTGACAGCAGCGAAGCTCGCCGGGGTATTGGCAACGGTCACCGTGGCGGCCAACGCCTTTTCTTTCTCCCGTTACCGGAAAAAGAACCTCCGTCATTTCCAGTCGCCCATCGACGAGTCCTCCGAGATCCTCGCGTCTTTCAACGTTGATGGAAACGGTAAATCGCAATTTTAACGTTTGCTCTTTCCCGCCGTTACATGTTTCATAATGGAAGGACCTGGACCAACTGTAAACCGAATTGTTCAGTTATCATTAATTAACATTCGCAGAATAACTTAATGGTGGTTAAACTAATCTCCAGTGGGTTTATGCTTTTATTAAAGTAAGTGTATGGTTTGTTCGGTTTTGTAGTAAAGATTGTATTTTTGTTGTGGTTTTGTAAGGAGAGGAAGATGAGTTTTTCTTTGGATTGGCAACGGCGCCTGCACACGTGGAGGACAGGCTTAATGACGCGTGGCTCCAGTTTGCAGAAGCGGAACCATGCGAGGAAGCGTCATCCTCGTCGTCGGAGTCAGAGGCAGAGCAGCAGCAAACGGCGGATGCGTTGTTGGGTTCAGCCGCCGGCGATGGTGGGTCTCAAGCGGCAGCAGCTCGTGTCACTAAAGGGAGCAGTAGCAAGCAAAAGAAGTCACTTAAGATTGCTTTAGAGGCTATGATTAGAGGGTTCAAAAAATATGTAGAGGAAGAAGAAACCACTGATGAGATTGACTGCCATCACAATGTAGCTGCATGGCACAATGTTCCCCACCCGTAAGCCTCTCTTACCTTTCCATGTATACTACTAATCCTTGAAAACTGAAAGCTTCTGCAACTGACTACGAGTTGAGGCTTGGTTGTGTGTATTGTTGTTGACCAGAGTAAGGAATTGTTTGAATTGATTTTTCAGGGAGGAGAGACTGAAATTTTGGTCCGATCCTGATACAGAAATAACGCTGGCAAAAGACACCGGCGTTGGTGTCTTCCGGCTGGGAATTGATTGGACACGGATCATGCCTGAGGAGCCTGTCAATGGGCTTAAAGATGCTGTAAGTGTAATGCTGAGTGCTGCTTTATGGTATTCCTGTTGTTGTGTTTTGATACTGTGTTAAATTAATAGTGATGTCGAACTTAGCCTGGGCACCTTACAGTGGATCGTTTCATACCTCTCATGACAAATGGATATGATAGTTTTCTTATTCTTTTCTTTTGTGGAAATGTTTCTTGTTAATTCAGGTGCATTAAACTTTTCTATAGGTTAATTTTGCAGCATTGGAGCGATACAAGTGGATCATCTCCCGGGTCCGCTCTTATGGGATGAAGGTAATGCTAACACTCTTCCATCATTCACTACCACCATGGGCTGGTGAGTATGGTGGATGGAAGCTGGAGAAAACTGTTGATTATTTCATGGACTTTACCAGGTTAGTAATTTAGAGGTAGTAGATTCAACAGTTACATATCCTCTGCTTTTAATGTAGTAATTGTTTACTTCTGTATTCCTATTTATTAAAAACAGAAGTTGGCTTTAACTGCGTGATAGAAAGTAGTCGCAGCACAGTCCACTTTGAACGCCATAGGCTAAACTGTCAAAGTGCAGACATAGGATTTTCTTCTTCCTGTGCTGTGGTTTTGAAATGACAGCATTTTAACTCAAAATGCTTTTTTGCTACAGGCTTGTTGTCGACAGTGTTTCAGGGCTTGTTGACTACTGGGTAATATTTAATGAGCCTCATGTCTTTTGTATGCTTACTTATTGTGCGGGTGCTTGGCCCGGTGGTCATCCTGATATGTTGGAAGTTGCCACGTCTGCTCTGCCAATGGGTGTTTTCAACCAGGCTATGCATTGGATGGCCATTGCACACACAAAGGCATATGACTATATCCATCAAAACAGGTTTAGTTTCCTCTCCGATGTTTGGTTTTTTGAAGAAACTTGTGGTTTGTTTCATGCATTTGTATCTGACACTACTCTGGTTACCGAGTATTTGAAAGGAAATAAACAGACTGGATTCTGGACTGTCCAAAGTTGAACAATACTAACAGAAATGCTTTTGGTATTCCCTCTTCTTATGTATTTTCTTTCTTTCTTTTTTTTGTAGCATCTCAACGAGTGCAATTGTTGGGGTAGCGCACCATGTATCGTTTATGCGGCCATATGGTTTGTTTGATGTTGCTGCTGTTACACTGGCCAATTCTCTCACCGTTTTCCCTTACGTAGATAGTATCTCTGACAAGTTGGATTTCATAGGCATAAACTACTATGGACAGGTATGCTACTTCTCCAACCTTGAACACTGTGTGCATGCATAGGGAGCTTATTTTATTTCTACTGGTCAGGAAGTGGTCTCTGGTGCTGGACTCAAGCTAGTAGAAAATGATGAATATAGTGAATCTGGACGTGGTGTATATCCCGATGGCCTATATAGAGTGTTAATTCAGTTCCATGAAAGGTACCGGCATTTGAAGTTGCCATTCATCATTTCCGAGAATGGAATTTCAGATGAGACTGATGTGATCCGTCGACCGTATATGTTGGAACATTTACTTGCTGTTTATGCAGCCATGATCAAGGTCATAATCCTTAGCTTTTCCTTGAGTTGTGTTTTTGGTAGTTCTTCTCAGACCACTTGTTTACATCAGATGCTTGGAACACCTTTTGGTTGGCATACAGGGAGTCCCAGTACTGGGTTATGTATTCTGGACTATTTCAGACAACTGGGAGTGGGCTGATGGATATGGTCCCAAGTTTGGACTTGTAGCTGTTGATCGTGAAAATAATCTTGCGCGGGTTCCGCGTCCTTCGTACCATCTATTTTCTAAGGTCAGTATTTGTTGTGGTTGCCATTGCCTCATGGTTCTTGTTCTTGCATTCTGTCCACAATGACATGCTAGATGCTATGAACTTAGGTGGTAACCACTGGTAAGATCACACGTATGGACCGCGCCAGAGCATGGAATGACCTCCAAGCAGCTGCTAAAGACGGGAAGACTCGACCATTTTATCGAGAAGTAAATAAACATGGCTTAATGTATGCAGGTAAACACTCACACTCGTGCTTCCATCATATTGTATCTTTCTCAGTTTTTGTTGCTGGAATTGATTGTCCAGGATACCTTGATAGAAAACTTATTTGTCTTTTACAAAGCTTTCTCTTCGTGCAAATGCTAAGGTTCAATTATTCATGCAAGACTTACTGCATTCTTTCTGTATGCTTATTATTTTTTTTTTTGGTATATTTTTTTCTTTTCCAATTTCTTGATTAATTTGAAATTTACCACTTCATGTACTCCAAACAGGTGGTCTTGATGAACCAATACAGCGACCTTTCATTCTAAGAGATTGGCGATTTGGACACTATGAGATGGAAGGTCTGCAGGATCCACTGAGCCGCCTATCAAGATGTGTTCTTCGACCATTTTCTTTCAAAAGGAGAAGAAAACATCATGATGCTGATGCGGAACTTGTTCTCCAGCCTCTTACATCTGCCTAGAGCATATTTCTTATTCATAATTATTAATTCTTGCTCACAGTATGGATTTCAGCATTTTGTAGATCAGAAGGTACGTGAATCCCCTAAGATATTTAGAGGATATTAATTTAGTCTTTGGATAGCTACCTTTTCACCAGTGGCTGACGTGTTTTGTACTTGTAAATATTATGTCGAACTCCCAGCCAATTAGAGTTTGTAGCTATGTCAATTTACGAGTTCTCTTGGTGGCACATATAGCAGTTTGCTTTAATATTGAGTTGTATGCAACAGAGATCCAACTCAAAACTTGCTGGAAACATGGGATTGATGATTTCTTTTATCATTGCTATGGTTCAAGCCTGTGTCTATTCTAACCTTTGCTTTCTTCCGGACAACAAATTCCTCATAATTCATGTCTTGTTCCGCAGAATCAACGTAGAGATGCAATCCATGACACAGAACGTGCTCTCTCTTTCCAAGGAATGACATCAGCTTTTGTTATTGCTTCATTGACTACTGTGCCTGGTGGAGTAGATAATTTCGTGCAGTAAATAAGGATCTGTGCAAGTGCTTTACTTCGTGTAAAAGTATATACTTTCATTGTTTCCTGTATTCTGTCTCCAGGAAAGCATGAAACAATAAGAGTTAAAGTGCTCCCGCTGCTGAATTAGTTTGTTCTCTTGGCATGATTTTAGCGTGTATTATTAGTGGTGGGACCCTCAGCCCACACCTGGATCCCAGAATATGATGCTGTTGTTCGAGTACCACCAGAAAAAAAAATGACATTTAATGTAAATGTTTGTAAATAATATTAATCTTTCATCTATTCATTACTTGTAGTAGGCTTTTTTTTAAAAAAAACGAGACTTGTAAATTTGTAATAGCTTACTGTTTCCTTCAAATCTTAGAGAAATAATGACAGGACTATGTTTGTTATCATCGATTATAATACAATCTTGGGAAATGAAACATATGCATCAAGTTCTTATACTCCCTCTGATCCACAATAGATGACGTTTAAGGTATTTGCACTCCCATTAAGGGAAGCATTAATTAGATCTATTTTCATTAAATTTTGATATTTAAATTACTAATCTATCCTTTTTATTCTCCCAAGAAATAAAAACATAGGTAAATAAGGAAGTAGTTAGGAAGTAGTTGGTTAATTAAATATGGGTAAATATGGAAAAAAAATTTAATGCTTGCTAAACGTCATATA
Organism: Turnera subulata; assembly: GCA_028386065.3. NCBI lineage: Eukaryota > Viridiplantae > Streptophyta > Magnoliopsida > Malpighiales > Passifloraceae > Turnera > Turnera subulata. Next base: position 82,124 of record JAKUCV010005278.1, read on the forward strand.
TTCTGAAACAAAATTAAAAGTCTTAAACGTCATCTATTGTGGATCAGAGGGAGTAATTTACTGCATTTTGTTTGTTTTGCCTGCTACTATATCTGAACCAGTTTTCTTGGAAACCTGTGAAATTCGAAACTGCCAAAATACGATTTTGATATGCGCACCTGGAAAGACGGCCCAATGAGGTTCTTTCACCTTTTATGACATGGAGAAATATTGATCTCAATATTAAAATTCACCAATCATATTGCAAGTCGTTTAAGTGAGATGTCTACACAATTCCCTTATAAAAGTTCGAGCTGAAATCTTCTACTAATTTCCAACTTGAAAGGAGGTGCCAAGCTCGCTAGTATACTAAAGGGAAGCACCATGGCCCTGTGTAAAAGTGGCATTCTCCATCTCTTCCTCGTATATCTGTTGCTTGGTATCCTGGCTACTTGTAGTAAATCATTACAAGAAGACCAGAGATCTCAGGAATCGGATAGAGTACTAAATTTACCAGTTCAACCCTCTAGCCCATCACTCACACAGTTCTCAGGGTATGTCACTGTCAACAGAGAACATGGGAGAGCCCTTTTCTACTGGTTCTTTGAAGCTCAATCTCAAGCATCCAATAAGCCTCTCCTCCTCTGGCTAAATGGAGGTACATTTATTTCTTCTTCAAGTCAGCCACTTCATACATTAGCTACCAGCCAAGCAAATATCACTTGCTGCATATATAGGTATATATAGTCTAAGTCTTTGGTTCTTGCAGGACCTGGTTGTTCGTCCATAGCATATGGTGCTGCATCGGAGCTAGGGCCTCTTATAGTTGGTAGAAACGGGTCTGGCCTTCACCTCAACAAATATGCTTGGAATAAAGGTGTTTTTTTCTTTCCATTTTCTTTTTGCTTTTGTAAACTTACGTTCATGTGCTTTAATTCTTTCACAATATCACAGTATTTGAATCTATTCTCTCTCCACGCAGAAGCAAATTTGTTATTTCTTGAATCCCCAGTTGGAGTTGGGTTCTCTTACACCAACACTTCCTCTGATCTTACCAAAATAGATGATGACTTTGTCGGTAAGCTTTCATTAATTACTAGTGAAGTAATTATGGTCGTTCTTTTGATTAAAAAAGATAGTAACAAGGTTGTTTTTTTACCAGCCAAGGACACCTACAGCTTCTTGGTGAATTGGCTGCGAAGATTCCCGCAGTACAAAACCAGAGATTTCTACATAGCAGGGGAGAGCTATGCAGGTCACTACGTGCCTCAACTTGCAGAGCTTATCTATGACAGGAACAAAGATAGAACCAATTATCCACTGATCAATCTCAAAGGATTTATAGTACGTATACTCTGCTGCATGGTCGCATTAAATGGTTAAATTCTCATGCAACAAAGGCAATTAATGACAGAATGTATGACATACATCGGACTAACTTGTCCATCCATGTGTCATCAATTACATTCGCTGCAGGTAGGAAATCCAGAAACCAATGACTACTATGATTATAAAGGTTTGCTGGAATATGCGTGGAGCCACTCTGTGGTATCAGACCAGGTCTACTATAAGGCCAGACAAGTATGTGATTTCAGGGTCCCCGATTGGTCTGATGCCTGCAATGATGTCATGAACAGAGTCTTTGAGAGATACAGCGAAATTGACATCTACAACCTTTATGCCCCAAAATGCCTAATCAATACCACTTCGTCTGTTGGCAGCACCCAGGTGGGTTTATCATTGCACATTTCAGATTTATGAGCTAGATTGCAAACAGTAATGTTGTAGCAGTATATATAGTACTATTTTGGTTACAAATGTGGTGGGTTTTACAGATAAATAATCGTGGTTTGAGAAGGTTGAGGCTGCCCGGAGGTTACAACCCATGTTATAGTCCATATGCAGAAGACTATTTCAACGGGGTCGATGTGCAGTCATCCCTTCATGCAAAAGGTAGAGGTAATCCAAGCAGCAAATGGCAGGCCTGCAGGTAACTGGAAATTGTGCTTTTTCTCAAATTTTCCTTGTATGAGGAAGATATATTATTATTGATTTCATTTCTAGTGACATGATTCCGTTTTTTTTTTTTTTGGAACTACCAGTGACTTGATTTTAAACAACTACAATCACACTGTTTTCTCTGTACTCCCTATCTACACCAAGCTCATTAAGGGTGGCCTCAAAATATGGATGTATAGGTAAGTACATTCACTTTTCTTTATAATTGTCAGCTGGATTTGTTCTTTTTATCTGCAGCTCACGTCACAATATATAATATTCTAGTCTGCGGCATAGATGAAGTGGCGGAACTGGAAACTGGGAACCAATATGATTCTTTGATTCTTTGTTATAATAATAAGGACCATCCGTAGCTATTAATCCAAAAACTACTAGTAGAAGAAGATAACGTCACTTGCATGTTTTGCAAGCTGTAGTTCGGGACAAACAGCCCGTGATGGGCTTTTAGTTGATCAATGAATTTTTAGTAGATCAATGAGAGTGAATAACCTTTTAATTGAGGTGGTGGGTTTTGACTTGATTTGGTTTTTGCACGGTTTGGTTGGCACAGCGGAGACGCAGATGGCAGAGTGCCAGTGATTGGGTCACGGTATTGTNTAATAATAAGGACCATCCGTAGCTATTAATCCAAAAACTACTAGTAGAAGAAGATAACGTCACTTGCATGTTTTGCAAGCTGTAGTTCGGGACAAACAGCCCGTGATGGGCTTTTAGTTGATCAATGAATTTTTAGTAGATCAATGAGAGTGAATAACCTTTTAATTGAGGTGGTGGGTTTTGACTTGATTTGGTTTTTGCACGGTTTGGTTGGCACAGCGGAGACGCAGATGGCAGAGTGCCAGTGATTGGGTCACGGTATTGTATTGAAGCTCTTGGACTGCATATCAAGTCACCCTGGCGTTCTTGGTTTCACCACCAACAGGTTCTCTTCTTCTCCCTCATAGTCATTACTACTACTAATTTTTATGATTTAATCAAACTACTAAATTACTAAAAAAGAATCTTTACACATCATTATTCTTCAGAACCAAAAGGTATGCTCCGTAGAGGTTCTTACTACTTCTTCACGTGAAACAATCTAACCAGACTGTACTGTTGCTCCTGACTGCCGCTGCTACTGGCATACTACTACTACAATACAAGCTTTTCAAAAGCAGCTAAAAACTTTCTATTCCCAAGCATCGGAAAAAAACAGAGTAGGGATTAATTGCTCACATCTAGGAGGTAGAAAGGGAAAACCAATTTAAAAAAAAAAAAAGAAAACTTAGAAGTGGAGGTAGAGGTAGTAGTAAACTATTAATTACTACCAGTACTAACACTGGAGCGGGGTGTGTGTATGAAAATGATGCAGGTAGGAGGGAGGATTGTGGAATATGAAGGATTTACTTTTGTGACGGTGAGGGGGGCAGGTCACTTGGTCCCTCTTGACAAGCCTAGCCAGGCTCTTGCTCTTCTCCATAGTTTCCTGTCCGGTCAACCTCTTCCTTTCCGTGGATGATATATATTCCACTTGTATTGCACGAAACCATGCATATTCATGGTGGAACATCTTGAGTCGTATTGAACTCATACTAGCTAGCTATCACTTATTTTTTGGTTGTATTGTTTCCATTTTAGACGCAAAAAACAAAAGCACAAATGCATTTGCCAAATGTTTATACGGTAATAGAAATCCAAAATTCCTGGCAATAGCTTAAAAATTCATTAATATAATAACCAGCCACGGAATGTGAAAGAAACCATATCAAAAGAGAAACCGCGCATTGTTTCTCCATCATAGTCCAGAACAAAGAAAACCTCTTTAGTCAACCTCCTGCTTAGGCCTTGTCAATGATAGGATCCACATGCTCTTAAGCTCCTCCATCTTATGTTCGTACTCATCTGCCTCGGCCAGATGGTTCCCCTCAACCCACTGGATGGCCGCATCAATTGCGTCCTCAGTCGTCTTCTTGTCGTTGGCAGCCAACAAGGAAGCAATCCGCTTGACCTTGAGGTTGTCCATCAACGTGTAGGCAAATGTCTCCAGGGCATACCTTGCCTCATCCTTCTTCTTGTGCTCCTCGTCTTCAGACTTGTACTTCTCTGCGTCCTGGACCATCTTCATGATCTCATTCTTGGACAACCTGCCCTTGTCACTGGTAATTGTGATCTTGTCCTCGGTTGAGGCATTCAAGATACCATTTGCATCGATATCAAAGTACACAGTGATTTGTGGAACACCCTTGGGTGCTGGAGGGATGCCAGACAGCTCGAATTCGCCCAGAAAGTGGTTGTCTCTGGTCATTGTTCTTTCACCCTCAAAGACTCGCAGGGCGACACTACTCTGGTTATCAAGGCTGGTTGTGAAAGTTAGTTCTTTCCTGGTGGGAATGGTGGTGTTTCTTGGGATTAAGGCACCCATCTCCCCATCAACAGTCTCCGCGCCAAGAGACAGAGGAGTTACATCCTCAAGCGCAAAATCTTCCGCCGTCACGCTCCCTTCGCCGCTCAAGATGGCCGCCTGGACAGCAGCACCGTCCGCAACAGCTTCGTCAGGGTTGATGCTCCTGCAGAGCTGCTTCCCATGAAAGAAGCCTTGCAACAATTCCTGCACCTTGGGAATCCTGGAGGAACCACCAACAAGGACAACATCATGGACAGCGCTATTGTCCATCTTGGCATCACTCAAACACTTCTCCACATGCTCCACACACCTCTTAAAGAGATCAATGTTAAGCTCCTCGAACTTTGCACGAGTGATGGTTGAGTGGAAGTGGACACCCTCGTACAAACAGTAGAGGTCAACGGTTGTTTGGATATTGGATGAAACAGTCCTCTTTGCCCTCTCACAGGCAGTTCTCAACCTCCCGAGAGCTTCGGGGTTTTCACTGATATCCTTCCCGTTCTTCCTCTTAATTTCTTGAACAAAGTGGTTTACCATTCTGTTGTCAAAGTCCTCGCCTCCAGATGGGTGTCGCCAGCGACAGCTTTCACCTTAAAAACACCCTCTTTAATGGTGATGAGGGAGACATCGAGAGTGCCTCCACCCAAATCAAAGACCAAGGACATTCTTCACGCCGACACTGGTGGCCCTCTTGCCAAAACCATAGGCAATGGCAGCGGCAGTGGGGCTGTTGATAATGTGCGTAACAACGAGGCCGGCAACGGCAGCGGCATCCTTGGTGGCTTGCCTTTGGGAGTCACTGAAGTAAGCGGGGACCGCCACCACAGCTTTCTTAACGGAGGTGCCAAGGTAAGCCTCAGCAATCTCGCGCATCTTAGTGAGGACCATGGAAGAAATTTCCTCAGCATAAAACTGCTTCTCCTTGGACTTGTGGTTAACCACAATCATGGGCCTATCACCAGGGCCGGCAATGACCTTAAAAGGCCATAGCTTAGTATCACCCTGGACCGAAGCGTCACAGAATCTCCTACCAATCAATCTCTTCGCACCTGCAAGGCTGCAACGTTACATAATTAATTAACTAGCAAATTCACAAATGAACTCTCACTCTCTATATATATTTCGACACAAAACCAGCACGATGTATCGATGATAAGGCATACTAACTACGAACATTAGCCTGTCACGGTAATTAAGCTTATTAAAACGATAAAACAACTATATTACAAAAACACCACTCGATTACTTACTACATTGAAAGCAAGCAAGATATAATATAACGGATACACTAACCGAAGACGGTGTTGGTAGGATTTACGTCGACCTGATACATGCCAGCATCACTCAAACAAGATAGATGGGTTTAAGGATATGTTATTTATCTCACAAGGAGGCTGTATTTATAGTACAAAGTAGATACTATACAAGGAAAATATTCACAATCACTACAATCACTCACAATCTCTCTAATTATTCTCAATTACTCTAATTTCTCACTAATTAATCTAATTCCTACAATCACTCCTAAATTATATTTACAAATCATAATTCGTGCCATAACTCACGCCAACACTCCCCCTCAAGCTGGAGCATAGATATCACACATGCCCAACTTGACAAGCGAGTTATCAAAATCTTGTCTAGAAACAGCTTTTGTCAATATATCAGCCAATTGCTCTGTGGTCTTGACATATGGAGCTTCAATGATCTTGCCTTCAAACTTCTCATATATAAAGTTTCGATCAATCTCCACATGTTTTGTCCGATCATGTTGAACTGGATTTTCTGCAATCTTAATAGCAGATTGATTATCACAATATAGCTTCATAGGTCTTTCTTGAGAAAAACCAAGTTCCTCCATAAGTTGCTTTAGCCATAATAACTCTTGGATTCCTTTTACCATTGCTCTATACTCAGCCTCAGCACTTGATAAAGAAACAACTTTTTGCTTCTTACTCTTCCAAGTTACTAGATTTCCTCCCACAAAAGTGAAGTATCCAGTGTAGATCGTCTCATTTCTCCTTTTGCACCCCAATCTGAATCACAATAGCCAATGATGCTTGCATTTCCATGCTTAGAAAATAGAAGGCCTTTTTCGGGTGCTGACTTTAAATACCTCAGTATCCTTATGACAGCATTCATATGGACCTCACTTGGATTATGCATAAACCTGCTCACCACACTAACTGCATATGCAATATCAGGTCGTGTATGAGACAAGTATATCAAACGTCCAACTAACCTTTGATATCTCCCTTTATCAGTAGGAACCTGATCATTTAGTTCTTCAAGACC